>JACEFZ010004650.1:0-62500 GCA_014155875.1 Cepaea nemoralis
AGTGGGTTAGCCTTGTCGGACCGAACTTCATCGTTGGTCTGTTTACGAACCTATACTTTCATAACTTGCTTCCACATCCCCCATATCCTATATGTCCCAGTCTCATACAGCCTCCTTGCATCCCTCCATACTTCCAGCACCTTAGCATTCCCTCGCACTAGCGCCAGTATGAAAGAACAGGATAGCTTAGACAAGAATTCAGAACGCATGTTTATATCGCGACGGCACGCACTGTTATCCACGCGTCGACCTATTCGGCGTTCGGAATTACTCCAGGAAGTATCACATGCCATGACCTAATATATATACCACAATGTCCCATCATATATATATATTCGTTATATCACCAAAGCAGACTTACCTTACCACAGAAATCCGGTGTTCCACACAATGAATTCACTATTAAGTTACTACACAATAGTTACATCATTCCTGGTGGCACAGAACTACGTTCTTTCTTTTACTTAGTAACTAAGCACAATTTTGTCTGAATATCACCCTACCAACTTACCTGGTTTTCTAACCGTTCTTCTGGCTTCAGCAACTGACTGACATAAATCTAAGTTTCTATCAGGCACAAGTAACTATGTTTTATTCTAACACAGCAACCTAATAGATGCAACGATTTACAATATATGGTAAATATTAATTTACATCCATATAGCCCCATCGCCTTCCTGCATTCCCAACAGCTGATTCGCGAACACGCAGTAAACAAACACACGATTAGCCATCAACCGCGTTATCGATCGGTTTGCTAATTAATATGCAAGGACATCCGCATAGGTAATGAGGTTAGAACAATGGCGTGTGGTACACACTTACAAAGTTACATGATTTAAACAAATAGGTACCTGAATGTTAAGAACCAGATTTCCAGTCAGCTTCAGAACTGTTTAAGGGCTTCTCAGCTTCCTTTCCATAACAGTCAGCCGAATCATGGTTGAGGTGAGACGCCACACAAAATTGGCTCACAAGGCCTGCGTCTGCTCTCTCCGAGCAAAGTAGAAGTGAATGAAAGGTTTAGCCAATTTTCCCCCCTCGTGCCAATTCAATGCGCACGAGAAGCTAGTTCTTCTTGAGAAAAGACACTTTCTCGGGAAACCGTCATTCCCCGCCTAGAATTTCTTGATCTCTCTGCACGAGAATTTAGTGCGATACCCAGCCTCACGGGTCACTCAAATTCCGGTGTTTCGAGAAGATTCTAGATAGTAATTCCTTCATCGGCTTCCCTCAGTCTATTTTTAGCTGGGAAAGTCCCCCGATGACGCGCCAAAATAGGGCGGGATCTTTACGACCCAAGACAGATAAACGCGTTTCGTCACAGTGGACTACTTATCAACAACTATCAGTCACTAGGTAACACCGTTGTGAAACAACTCTACTTAATAATGATAAATTGACACGATCAATGCATATCATGATCCAAGGAATAATTTGCATCTTTCTTGAAGCGCTAACTAGGAATACAACACTGCCTTCTATAGGCCTTCCTATTATCGTGAAAATGCAGTGTTACGCCGGACTCCCCCTTAGCCCGACTGTGACCAACTGAACTCCATTGAGTCTATCCTGTGGGCCAAGTTTCCCATCAGTTGCCCGACTTTCAATCTAACTCCGGGCCAAATTTCTTAACTTGCAGAGACTCACTGTCCCACGAATCTGTCCCTTTCTGTATATATTGGGACAGTTAGTTTCACCCGTGGGAACTCAATTAATTCTTGACCAGTTCACTGCGGGTTCCCACTAACTGTGGCTACACTACATTTTGAATTCCCCCTTTGTTAACTGTCCGCTTAACACATTCTAGCCGCTTGCCATTGATCTATGCTGACACTCACTGGTAATCCGATCTTAACTCTCCTGGGACTACCTCGTTTGCTGGACATTTTCGTTAACATATTTGACCCCAAACCTGCAACCTCGCAGTATATTTTGACCGTTTCTCACGCTTGTTAATTACCCCCTCCTCCAAAGAAAACATAGTTTCCACATGATGGGTGAGCAATGCTTCTCTAAATTCGTGAAAGAGCTACGCGACAATGCGTGAGTAGCATCCCTCATACTCTCTCATCTACCATTTTGCCTAGTCCATCTATTACAATATATAATACTTCAGGTTGTGTAACTATAGGTAACCTAACCTATTACACAATACACCAAAAATATATATTAAACGATAAATTGTTCGTCTCTTTATCTGTGCTGTTCCTTGCCATTAGTGATGTTTTGAGAGAATATCTGCCGTGGTATTGTTCTCCCCTCGTATTGGCATCGGAATAAATGACTATTTCTGCAGTAAGACACCCCATTGACGAACACGTGAGTTCTACATTGCTGCTGTATAGATAAACGTGAGTGGTCAGTGACCTGTTTGCAGGATTAATTATCTGCAAATTAAATACCTCGAAAGTTTATGCAAAGACCACACAGTCGCCAGGGTCTCACGTTCCAAAGTTGAACATTTTTTCCTCTGGTGGCGAGTTTCCTGCTGACATATAGCACAGGATGCATGAGATGATTCTTCTCTTGCATCAAGCATCCACCAATTCCTTTCGACGATGCGTCTACCCTAAGAGTAAATTGTAATTCAAGATTAGGGCAGATTAAAATTGGATGACTAAAAATAATTGTTTGATATTTCTAAGCGCAACCTCACACTGTGGTGTCCATACGACGTTGTTGGCAGTGCACCTCTGTGTCAACACAGACACCATTGATGCGATGGATGGAAAAAAATCTTCTTTTTGACTTTATTGTAGAACTATGTGATGTTTAGCAGCTTGTTCACATTTCTCATCATCTTAGAATTAAATTGTCGCCGATTGTCAGACATAATTTCATCAGGTAAATCTAATTCGGCCACAGCTTCTGTTGTAATATGTTCCAAGACTACAAACACTGGCCATCTGGTGCAAAAATCAACATTGGTCAAGATATACCTGTGACACCTGTTGGACATCACTAATAATGTGCCAATGATGTCAATAGCTGCCTTTTCAAATAGCCTGACTTTCAGGTCTGTAGCGTGCACAGGTGCTTTAGCCGTCTTTCCTTTTGGGTACATTTTCAGGCACAGTAGGCCTACACCGGATCCGCAATATAGCTTGATTTCTTTGCTAAATCCTGGCTAGTCGAACTGGAACAAGACTCCATATTGTGTACATGCCATTCCCATGTGACCTGCAAATGGAATATCATGAGTTGTTATCATAATCAGCTGAAGGTATAACAACTTGCCTGCGTGTGGTCTTGTCATCTGAAAAGCTAAAAGAGTGAGAATATTATTCTTAATTTCGAAGCACCACCTTCCCTTCTGTGATTGCTTATGTTCTGAATTACTACACAATTAAAACATTTGTCAAGAGTGGTGTCTTGTCTTTGACAGTCAATAAAGCTCTGTTTGAGATCAGTCTTCTTCTGATGTCACCCTTCGAATGCCAATTGTTTGTATTAAAACATGGGTCTAGTCTATATGTCCAATACACATTAAGGCGTGTGAAAGGGTCCTTTATTTACTTACTTACTTCCTTAATTCATTCATTCATTCATTCATTGGCACCTTGCCGTCTTGACAGACGATAGTTTGTGCTTTAAAAAGGCATAATAACTTTTAACTATGGCGGTGGCGAGTGTGACTGATAAGGCCAATTTGCGCTGTAAATGTCCGTTCACAGTGGGTGCATGTGAACACGTGGTCATTTCCACCATCATGCACCATCTTACGTCTCAAACGCTTGGTGTGTGACTTTTCTGCAATAATTTTCTCCTTTGACTTTATTCCATTTCTGATATTTGCCCTCCATGCAACACGTTCAGCGGCGACTTGCTCCCAATGTGCATTATCAATGCCTGTATCAATCATGTCCCGCTTACACACATCTTTGTATCGTAGTAGAGGTCGACCCTGAGATCTCTTACCCATCTGTAATTCACCAAAAAAGATATCCTTTGGTATTCTACCATCATCCATCCTCCTAAGATGTCCTATCCATCTAAGTCTACGAAGACTGAGCATGGAATAAACTGTCACACAACCTGATCTTTCCAATACTTCAGTATTTGTGATTTTGTCTTGCCACTTAATACCAAGAATTCTTCGCAGACACCGCATATGAAAGCTGTTTAAGTTGTTCTCTTGGTGTGAGTAAGTTGTCCAGGTTTCACTGCCATAGAGAAGAGTACTAAGGACACAGGCTTGATAGACAAGGACTTTTGTTTTGGCAGTAAGCTTCCTGTTCTCCCAGACTCTTTTTCTTAACCTGTTCATTGTTGTTGCTGCCTTACCAATCCGGATGTTGATTTCCTGATCTAGGGATAATTTGCTATTTACCACTGATCCTAGATATGTAAAATGGTCTACTATCTCTAGTTCGGCGTCGTCAATAAAGATTGATGGTACCCCATGTGCACCTTGTGACATAATCTGTGTCTTCTTTTTGCTAATTGTTAAACCAAATTCAGAACAAGCATTGGAGAATGCAGATAGTAGACATTGCAATTCTTCCTCAGAGTGGGTAGTAACTGCAGCATCATCTGCAAAAAGCAACTCTCTGATCAGTACCCTCCTAATTTTGGTCTTAGCCTTCAATCTCTGAGCATTGTAGAGGCCGCCATCTGAGCGTGAGTGAATGTATATACCACCATCCTGATCATGAAATGCATATTTCAGTAGAAGTGAAAAGTATATTCCAAAGAGGGTGCGAGCTAGTACACAACCTTGCTTAACTCCACTCTTGATTTCAAATTCTTCAGAAGTTGCACCATCAAACTTGATTATACCCTTCATGCCTGTGTGGAACGTTTCCACAATGGACAGAAGAGTTGGTGGGCAGCCAATCTTCTTTAGTGCCTTGAACAGACCCTCACGACTGACCAAATCAAATGCCTTTGTGAGGTCGATGAAGGCAATAAACAGTGGTTGATTCTGTTCACGGCATTTTTCTTGCATTTGTCGCAATGAGAATATCATATCAGTGGTAGACCGGTTCTGTCGAAAGCCACACTGTGATTCGGGGTAGACTTGATCTCCTAGGACTTGAAGTCTGCGCAGAACAATTCTGGCAAATACTTTTCCAACAATACACAGAAGTGAGATACCCCTATAGTTGTTGCAGTCGCTCCGATCGCCCTTGTTCTTGTACAGTGTTATGATGCTTGAATCTTTGAAATCCTGTGGGACTTGTCCTTCACGCCAGCATAGCTCTATTAGCTGGTGGATCTGTAGAGTGAGTGTGTCTTGCCCACTCCTGATAACCTCTATTGGAATCCCATCCTTACCTGGAGCCTTGCCAGATGCAAGTTCATTTATAGCACACTTAACTTCTGTTATGGTGGGAAGTGTGTCCAGGTGGTCAAGAGTTGGTAGAGCCTCTATGGCGTTGAGGGCATCATCCGCTAGTTTGGTCTCACTTGAGTAAAGCTCCAAATAGTGCTCTACCCATCTGTCCATCTGCTGTTTCTTATCAGTGATGATTTCTCCAGTCAAGGTTTTCAATGGTGCACTTCTTTTGATCACTGGACCGCAGGCTTTCTTTATTCCTTCATACACGCTTCATATGTCTCCCTTATCACTTGCGATTTGAATGGACTCACATAACTTGATCCAATAATCATTTGCACACTGCCTGGCAGCCTTTTGCACATCCTTCCTAGCTTGCCTAAGCTCACTCAGAGTATTACGTGTTGGTCTTTCCTTGTTTCTTAAGAGAGCTTTCTTCTTCTTATCAATCAAGGGCTGCAGAGTCTCGCTGTTGGCCGCAAACCAGTCCTGCCTCTTATGATCCACAGTGCCGTAAACCCCTACGGCAGTTTTATAAAGAGTTTCCTTAATTTGACCCCACTTTTCATTTACTGTACAATTTTCTGGTGTATCAGTGAAAGCGTCTTCAAGTTGCTGTTGAAACTGAAAGCACTTTTCAGGATCATGAGTGTTAATAATATTAATCCTGAGGCTAGATTTGTGTTTAGCTGTGTAGATTCTCTTTGGTCTCAGTCTAACCCTTGCAACAACCAAAGAATGATCCAGTATCACATTCAGCACTGTGGTAACTACGAGTCAATGATATATGGTTCAGATGTTGTCTCCGTGTGATGATGTAGTCCAGCTGGTGCCAATGGCCGGATCTTGGATGTTTCCATGTGACCTTATGCATCTCTTTTGTTTTAAAAAAGGAGTTTGTAATACATAGGTCATTACTGGTGCAATGCTCCAGCAGCCTTTGCCCATTTTCATTCATGCGACCGATGTTGTATTTTCCAAGGCACACTGGCCATGAACTCGAGTCCTTGCCCACACGAGCATTGAAATCACCGAGCATATAAATGTAGTCAGATTTGGAACTGCCTTGATCACGGAGTCTAACTCCTCATAGAACGAATCCTTCACATCATCAGAGGAATCGAGTGTCGGTGCATATGCAGTAATAATGGTGGCAAACCCACAAGAGGTTGCCAAGCGCAGGATAATAGTCTTTCATTTCCTCCTGCTGGAATTTCAATCATTCCCAGTAGCGAATTCTTCACTGCAAAGCCCACACCGTGTTGCCTTTTTTCTGCCTGCCCTCTACCCTTCCAGAAAAAAGGTGTAGTTGTTTTCCCTGAGTGACCCTTCCTCAGCGAGGCGAGTCTCCTGCAGGCCAGCAATATCAATGTTTAGACGATTGAGTTCGGCATCAATCACAGCCATTTTTCTCGACATCGTCAATATTGGTCAAGTCAGTGGAAAATCCTGGACACATGGTTCTCACGTTCCAGGTTGCAAGCCGTAGCTTGAGGTTTCTATTTTTATTTTTGTTTGTACCTGGTGCATTGGTTTTACAGCCTGCGATTCAGATTTTGTCCTAGCCCCAAGCACCCATTGAAGCAGGCAGGCTGTGGGCGGATCAGCACCCAATTGGCTGGGGGCTGCCCAGCTTGAGGCGGGCGGTAGCTGATCAGTGACACCTATAGGTGTCTCCCACCGTCAGAGGCAACGCGTGGCGCCCCATGTCTACGCCAACTGACAAGGACTTATAACCCGTAACAGTTGCCTCTCGCTTTGATTCCGAGACCAGTTAAGACCAGGGATGGAGTTATTGCCTCTCCATAGCACAAAGCCTGGGCTAAAATATAGAGATCATGTGTTGCCCATTCAGCATCATCCCTCTCTCGGCCTGCCTAGTTTACTCCAGAGGAAAGGTAACACCCCTACATCTGGAACAAGACAAGCTGCAGAAGCTGCCGGATCAGCAAAGCAATGCTCTAACTGTCCGCCTGTCGGAGCTTCGATCCTAGACCAGTCGCCAACCAAGGCTTAGGGCCTGGTCTGCCCTGCCATGACATTTTGTCTTTAGCTTGCATTTCCTCGCACCAGGGTAAGGCTTGTACCCTCCCAATTGCGCTCTTCCGCCCGAAGCCGTTGGCACAATGTGGGGTGTCCGGTTTGGTAAGCGCCGCCCGACGTTCAGCGCTAACAGAAACCAGGTAGTACCGTCTACTGTTATACGGTAGCTCAGTCATATCTGACTAAGACCTGACAACTTCCTTAATTACTTACTTACTTATTAACTTACTTACTTTACTTTTTACTTACTTACTTACTTACTTACTTACTTACTTACTTACTTACTTACTTACTTACATACTTACTTACTTACTTGCTTACTTACTTACATACATTTTTACTTACATACTTATTTACTTCCTTACTTATTTACTTACATTCTTAATTACTTACTTATTTACTTGCTTACTTACTTGCCTGCTTTCTTGCTTGCTTACTTGCTTGCTTGCTTGTTTGCTTACTTACATGCTTGCTTGCTTGTTTGCTTACTTACTTACTTATCTACTTACTTACTTACTTACTTACTTACTTACTAATCAAACAATAAATCTATAATTCACTGAGATATCGGGAACGTCCATGTAAAACTGTCCGCGAACATTCTGAAGTATAACGCTGTGCGTGTTTTATTCGCAGAAGGGAAGCGTGAGACTGCAGAGGTGTCTCCTAAACGATCCCTGTCACGGATCTCCAGCCACAGCCGTCTCTCTAGGAGCTGTGATAGACATAATTCCCAGGACTCTGTGACCAACCGCATGCGGTTTAGAAGACGGCGTATTGTGGGATCCGAGGACGATGGATACAGATCTCCAGCAGAACACAACAATAACAGGTTGTTTTTGTTGCTTGTGGGTCATTGATCTGACTGTTGATTTTATTGATTTTTTAAGGCAGTACCAGGTTAATTTATTCCATAACATGAAACTGAAGATTTCTTTAGTAACTTTTCTGTCCCAAGCAACGTAACATATGAGATCTACTATTCTTTATTTGATATCAAATAGAAGTTTATATGCATATTTATGAAATGGTTTTAAGCCTATATTTTCGTAGCCTTTATACTGGCGAGGCATAGTGGCATAGCACCTGCCTCTAACACCGCATATACGGGATATGAGCCTTGCCAACATAATACATTTGACCATGTTATACAAGGGGCTGGCAATTAGACTGTGGAGTCAATTCAAAAAGCTTAAACTAGATACATTTAAAGATCCTCGTATTTACACTGAACATGTGAATTATGCAGGTAGTTCTTCAACAGGTTCCCCCGCTAAAGTGTGCGGTACACTGTACCCTGTTAACAGAATTTGCTACTCCAGCGATTTGTCAGAACAACGATGAAATTTGAGGCCAGGGCTGTGATATAAATTCCTAATTCTACAGGGGGAAATGCCCATGTGTTATGGGAGTCTTTAGGGGAAGTAACAAACAGTAAAACTGTAACCTATTAGACATTTCATAAGAGGCGACTATGACGAGTTTTGCTTGTGGTTGGCTGCCACATTATGTAGAAAATCGTAACTACAACATCAACCCAACTATGTACACGTCAAAAGAAAATAAATATAAACCAGTCAAAAAGGTTGACAGAAAATTATTATCCTGGAAGAAGTATGATGCGGAGCAGAGAAAGCCGTAAGGTGTCTGGATCGGTGGCGCCGCCTTTGAAGCAGAAAAATCTTCAAAATTGACACATGATTGTAGAACAACGTAAAAAATGTGGCAGACAGTCCAAGTGGTAGGGTATTGGAATAGTAAAGGATTAGCAGTCTGGGATTGTGTGAATCTAGATGCACAGACGCAGGCACAATGATTTCAAACACCGATGAAACAGTGCTGTTCTCAGGCCTTACAGAGGAAAACACTCCTCACTGTGGAGGAATGGCGCGAATGCTATCTGAAGAGGCAGAGAAAGCACTAATAGAGTGGGAAGCAGGGAGTTCTAGAATAATTAAAGCAACATATATAACCACAATAAAGAATGTAACCAAGAATATAATCCAGTGTTACGCCCCAACAAGTGATAAAAATGAATCAGTTAAGGAGTTATTTACATGCAACTTCAAAGTATTATAGATAATCAAATACAAGATAATATCAAAATTATGTTTGATGACCTGAATATCGAGATAGGATGGAATCAACACGGGTTATTAAGAGATCACTGTGAGTCACGGACTTTAGGAAATGAATGACAAAGGAGAATTAAGCAACTATTCGAAAAGTATCAGGCTTTTGACTGTGAAAAATACAATTACTCATCTGGAGGCCTGAAACTCTAATTCACTGCAAAAAGCTCTCCTTGGTAGAGTACGCACTCCTTCAAGTGGTCCCACCAATGTCAGAAGCATTTCAAGAAGGTCTAAATTGAAATGGAATACATTGTGACTGTTCCATTACACTTACCATCTTCTCGTGAAATCAGGCTACTTTCAACAGCATTTTCAGCATGCCGAACAGTCATAAACTACAGGGAGTCATGTGGGGACAATAGGGAGGCTAATAAACTGTGTTTGGCAAAGAAAGTCTGAATTAGATGCTATGAATGCTGTGGGTAATAAAAACTTGCTAGTTCCATCGTGTGGTGACCACGTACCCGTTCACTTTTAGCTTTGCAACATTACACGCAATGAAATAGTTGGTGGCGCAGTGGCTACCATTCTTGCATGCTCGCCCAACGGTTATGTGTTCGAATCCTCAGTCAGGTGGATTGTTTAAAATTGACCTGGGAAATAAAGTCATCAGCGTGATATTGTCCACATCACTCACGGAGTCTCACGGGTGTCTCCGTGGCCAAGTGGTGAAACCGCATGCCTCGCGTGTCGAAGGTTGTCGGCTCGTTTCCTGACCCCGTCTTTTGATTCACCTATGCCGTTTGATCATCTCTGGGTGGTCTTTGGAGATCTGGAGTTCGTGCTCTGCGCGAGGATTTCGAAAGAAACTGACCCATATGAGATAAAACCCGGTACAATGAAGTATTCTTATACACCAATCAGCACTAGGTGGGTAATGTGGTCAGTGTCACGCCAGCAGAGTTTACCTCCCGAAACATTTCCCGGTACCCAACTTAGGCTAGGTCGACGCCAGAGCTCAGATCAATTAAAAACAATTGATTGCGCTCCGTTACAGATGGTACCCATGATCACCGGGCCTAGCCAGCGAGCGTCTAGCCACTACGCATGCGCGGCTCCGCAATTCGAATTGAAGCATAGCATAACATGTATTACTATTATCAGGGCATTAATCCCCGCAAATGTTGAATAGAGCAAGGAGGTTAATGAGCAAATAGCAAAACTGAACAAAGGGTGGTCCATGCGATCTTGGGGCATAAATCATTCTGGAACTGAAAACTAGTAGACAATCTCTGTTCACTGATGTTTGCTGTCTAATAAATATTATCCATCTGTCAGATAAACCCGTATGAATCCTCTACTTCCTTATTATTCATAAAACTGTGATCGATAACTGTAATTGCATTCTCATGTTTGCTTTAATCAACGATGTGATTGGGCTTGCTGTAGTCAACGAGAAGAGGCCTGTGCTACACTAAATAAAAATTTGATATCCATAGAATGTAGTGAAGAAATAAAAATTGCATATAAAAGCATAATGGGGACACAATAACATAATGTGACCCCCTAAAACAATAAACAATTGTATACAGAAGAACATCGGATACAAATCTGATTAATATGTAAAAGAGAAATAACGTTACTTATATAACAACAAGCAAATGGACAATAAAATAGGCACATATATGATGACACACTATGAATTACGATACATTGATTTAGACTAAGCAAGATAATTAGCAAACACATGCAATGGGTGAACGCAAAATAAATGGCAGCAGTAGGAATAGAAACAGCAGTGACGACTAGAAACACAGTCACACCAAGGGCATACTCGAGACACCAGAGACAAGCAGACACCCATATATAGACATATATCTATGTGTTTTGAAAAGAATATCGACAGATTACATGTATAAGATACATAAGTTAGATTACTAATTTATACAATTTGTGTCTAAAATCAAGTATATTAATTATACAATTCGCAGAAAAAGAGTGTCTAACGACCCTAGTTTAATCACAAAGACTAGAACTCTCAGTTTGTGTTCCTCCCACTCAACGATACACACCTAAATGACTGTCATCACACACGAGTCAACTGATCACTGATCATGATTATTTTCTTATGATCCCTGTCTTTTCTTTCCATAGCATCGATGAATCGATTCTGTTCTATTCGGATATCCAAGGAAAGTGTGGCATGCACACAGTATCTGTTACATCATCATCATCATCATCATCATCATCATCATCATCATCATCATCATCATCATCATCATCATCATCATCATCATCATCATCATCATCAACATCATCAACGAAACTGCCTCGTTCATCTTCTTGCTAAACCAATGTAACGCTAAATGTGGCCAGAGTATTCGTTCTCGACACATGATGCTCTTTATGAGTCAGTATTCTTCAATGTTCAGATCCTGTAGAATATCAATAGATTTGTTTCCTCCTGAATCCACAAAATTTTCTTAAAATGTTTATGAAACATGTAAATTAGAGGGTCTCGACATTCTTCTTGGTTGATGGTGAATTGGTCTATAATTATATGTCACAATAAGGATGCATGTTCTCAAAATATTTACTTGCATTTGCTTGCTGGTGTTGGGAAATATATTCTCCATGCTGCTAAATGTCTGCATTGCTACGACCCGTCTCTATTGAGGAGTCTCCAATGTTGTTACTTTTGTAACCAAGATATTAACAGTTTCTGCCACTTTACCAACTATCCACCCAACTATAAATTGTTCGGATAACAAGAGTTACAGTAGCACCTGCCAAGAACAGAAACAGTTAAATTCCACAATCTCTATCTTTTCCAGGTGCGCATCATCCATCTCATTCAACAGTTTGCCCTCTCTGCCAGCTTTGGTGGTGCCCTCATCTAACAATGGGTCCAGAATCACACGGAGCCTGCCAGTCACCCCTACTGTTCCTACCGAGCGTGAGGAAGAGAGGAAGAAAATAGAAATTCAAGAGGTTTGCTTGTCCATCTTTACTAGATTATTTATTGACAAATGGAGAAACACAACAGCAGCCAAACACCCTGCCAAGTGATAATCGTGGTGGTTTTCCTTAATTATTAATGGCGATACTGAAACCTTAACTCACAAAAGTGATCAAAGAGTCAAAACAAGTCAGTTACGAATCCAGAAAAATACCAGAAGAATATCCAATAGATGTGACGAACCGGTTCAAGATGCTGATGATAATATAATAAGACATGGCACCGGATAAATTAACCACATATAGCTATTGATAGCCTAAGATCATCAGTTTAAAATATTGAACAACAGTAAAGGACCAGCAAGAATCACTGGATTACAAAAGATCAATCAATCAGGTTCCGTCTCCACAATGAAGGTTGGCTGCAATGGATCTCCAACACTGTCTCTCGCCTTGACTGCTATATTCTGTCAGGCTGATGTTCGTCCATCTCTTGATGTTAACGTCCCACTTGTATCATTGTCTACCTCTTATTCGCTTGCCCTCAACTTGCCTTCCAGTATGGTTTTTATAAGAGTATCATGTTGTCAGCGTCTTATAAATAGGCATAACGTGGCCAAAATATTTCACTTGCCTCCTCTTTATTTCTTTCATAAACTCTTTCTTCATTCAAAGTTTTCTTAGAACCTCTGTATTTGATTGTTTTTGTTTCCATGAAATACGACCTATTCGTCTGTATATCCACATCTCCGGGGCTTCTATGCGACTTTCTAGTTGCTTGTTCAATGTCCAGGCTTCCGCGTCATACAATAGCGTTGAATATACGTAGCATTTGACAATTCTCATTTTTAATGCATTATTAATCTCTCTAGATGTTAATACTGATTTCATGCTATTAAAAGCATTGTTGGCCATTCCTATCCTCTTTCTTATTTCTATTTCACTTCTGCCAACATATGTTATTGTATGTCCTAGATAGAGAAACTTGTTACTTGTTCTAGTATATCCCCGTTTACTGTGAGATTCATTGATGACCTTTCCTTTTCACTGCTAATTATTATAATTTTTGGTTTTTGGATGTTAATATCTAAGCCACATTCTGCACGGTGCCTGTTTACTTGTTCCACCAGGTCTTGCAACTCTTGCTCACTTTCTGCTAGTAACACGGTATCGTCAGCATACCTAAGATTGTTTATGATTCTTCCATTGATGTTGAGCCCAATCATTTCAACGTGTTTAAAAATTCTTTCTGTGTATAGGTTGAAGAGGCTTGGGGACAGTACACATCCCTGTCGTTCTCCTCTTTTTATCTCTATAGGCGACGAATAGTTATTTAAGCTACTAATAAGTCTAATGTCCTTTCCGCCTACTCCTATATCTTGAAGGCACGTAGTCATTCATGTTGTACACTATCAAAAGCTTTCTTGTAGTCTATAAAACAAACATATATAATTTTTTAAAACTTCTATATATTTTTCAATTAACATCCTCAAACAAATAAATTGCTTCTCTGGTGCCGCTGTTTTTGCGGAACCCAAATTGTTCTTCAGCTACTTCCTCATCTATTTTATGTTGGATTTTTTCTTGTATGACCTTGAGTAGTATCTTAGTTATGTGGCTCATTAAGCTAATAGTTATGTAATCTTCACAATCAACCGCTCTTAGATTCTTCGGTAGTGTGATGAAAATGGATGTTTTCAAGACTTTGGGGGTGTACCCAGTATTATATATATCATTACATAATTCTGTGATAGTTTCAATGGCAAAGCTGGATAAGGATTTTATCATGTCTGTTGTTATCTTGTCAGGACCTGCAGCGTTTCCATCTTTCATCTTTTTAATAGCCTTTTCTACTTCAGCCTTTAATATTTTTGTTCCATCTTGAGTATTATACAATTTGGGTCTATTGACCCTGTTGTCCCAAAATAAATCTTCAGTGTACTCTGTCCATCTTTTTATTATGTCAGTTATAATTTCTCAATATTTTCCTAAATACAACCGTTTCTTGTTATATTATTTTTCTTCTTTATAAATCTTTTTATATGTTCATGTATTTCTTTCGAGTTGTGTTTTATTTCCAGATCCTCAATATACAGAAGATACGTTACCCCTTATAAGACACAAAAGTCGAAAGGATAAGAGCACTCGATCTTAAACTGATTGCGAGGTAGGCGATCCAACCCCTACATCGACATTAATTTGGACTTAAACGCTGACTTCTTGTTCTGAAAGTGATGGCAGACTACTGAATGTACAATTGCACAATGTCCACCGAAAGGTTCACAGAATTCTCGTTTGCCACTGGCTTGTACTTTCCCTAGGAAATCTATAGAGCTCATAGTGTGTTGGTAATATTCATAGGGGAACCCTCTGAGGCCACTAAGACAGTTCATAAATACACACGTATTGTTTGGCACCTATAGAAGTAGAGGAAAGAAGTAACGGCTAGAAGGCGCAGAAGACAACATAAAAGCTGACAGCTAATCTTACCCACTGGGATTCAAACCTGTCACCTCCATATGACGACATCATCTTGCCGCATGAACAAGTGTATGTTGGTAAATCGACTCCGGAACCGTAGGAAAAGTAAAACTATAGACTCCTTTACACATATTGAGGCGTCCTGGGGATATGGTGCTGGATCCATTTTTGAATAGACCATCACCGATGGGCGATTTGGTCGCCTTTACTTCCCAGGACATTAACTGGAACCCATTATTGGGTGGGTCGACCAGGGAGTCCAGGTCAGCTGAAAACCTACCTCGATGGGGATTTAAACACATGAGCACTTGGCCAGTAGGCAAGCGAGAACTGCACTTTTGAAAACAAACATAAATGATACCACCACAAGGTTTCTACGGTACACCTATATAACATCTTCTTCCTTGTTAATTTGCCACCATTTTATAAAATATTAAAACCAATCAGAATTGATGTCATGACTCTAATATATAAAAAATATATGTTCCCCAGGAAACGTTGGCTATCCTGAAAAACATGACCACCAGAGACAGCAATATAGAGAAGGAAAGAGAAAGACAACAAGAGAGGTTAGAGAGAATCAGGAGACAGAAACGCTTTTTGATGGAAGACAGGACACAACAGGCTCTGCTGCTCCTGGACAAAGCTCTAGAAATGGACAAAATGTGAGTTGCCTTCAGCCCGGCTTGTTATCAATTATAATGAATGTTGAACATTTATAAAAAATACAATCGCAAATAACGGATTTTATTGTGGTGACAAGCCGTTTTCAGCAAAAAAAAAAAAAAAAAAGTAACAACTACACAATGTACAATTATACTAGAATAACTACATTAAGACACAACAGTGTTATGTAAACATGTAAAATTGGAATGAAGTAAGAATCATTTCTCGTGGTCTGCCTCTGCCTCTCTTCCCCTCGATCTTTCCAGTTGTTACGATGTTCTCCAGCGCCTCTCTTCTCATCACATGACCAAAAAAAAAATAATCTGTTTGCCTCTTTCTTATTGTTGTATATAATGTTCTAGTTTCGTTAGCCTCTTTAAGACATTCGTTGTTAGTTACTTTGGCAGTCCAAGGAATTCGCAACATTCGTCTAAGGAACGACATCTCGGTTGCTTCCAATCTCTTCCTAATTTAATTTTCATAACATCGGAAAATTCCTAATTGTGAAAAATAAAAATGCATCGGACTCTGTAACTGAACTGCCGAAATTTCATTTAAAATTTAAATATATAAACTAAACAAGACGTTGGGAATTTAGGTAAGTCTATATAACAGGAACCAACAATAATATTAAACACAGTGGTAATGCTATTGCATCCATTTATGAACATGGATGCCGTTTTCACATAAAGCGCTCAGTGTTTATGTGAAACTTAAGAATCGAAACAATTCATCCAGTACAGTCCGTATTTTTAAAGACAGTAAGTCCGGCCTGCCTTTTTTTTCTGAAATCTGTGAACGTAGTTGCCGATATTCAAGTCTAGTAGTTTGTATTTAAGGTAGTTCCATAGCAGCCATATTCTATGTCATAACATATGAGGTGAGGTAACAAATGCCAGAACTCGCTGCCTTTCCTTCCCAGGCTATTACCCTCTCCCCCTCCCCTGTTCCATCCTCACCCACCACCAAAAACTTTCTGAAAATTGTATGGTACCCATGTTCATGGCTGCTCTGTGGCGAAGGATTTACGAACGCAGTTCGTAATCCCACATAGCGCGTTCGAAACACAGTTGCGGGTGATTTGCGACAGACCGCCTTGCGTTGGTTTAAAAGAAAATGGTATGGGTGCCGGTTGATCAGAAAGCAAAGACAAACCATTGAACGTAAACAAGCCAAGATATCACAAACAGCAACAAACGATGGGGTTTACTGCGATGTCCTGTAAAACAGTGGTTCTCAACCGATGGGGAATTCCCCCCGCCCCTGCTCCCAGGGGGGAATTTTAGGGTTTCCGGGGGAGGGGGGGGGGGGGGGGGGGGGAGATTATTTCAAGATCGCGTTAATACAAGAACCGATTACTTGATATTGTTTTTCTCTTCGTACTTTACGGTTCTGTACGTCTCACCCTTCTAGAATTCATTTTATAAAGCAAGTAGACCCACAAATCACGTTTTGTGTTGACGTTTAGACTTGTGTTAGTATGTGCTATTAAATTTAGCTTCCATTATTACGTATACTGTGTAAAAAAAAAAAAGGAGGGGAATTTTTAGGTAGGTAATACGAAAGGGGGGAATGACGTTCTGAAAATATGGTGAAAGGGACGGGGAGGCAAGGGCCAAATTTTTATGTAGGAAATACGAAAGGGGGGGGGGGTGGTGCCGTTCTGAAAATATAGTGAAGGGGGGCACGGGCCAAAAAAGGTTGAGAACCACTGCTGTAAAGGATATGCAACTAACCTTTAACCCATGTTCATAAAGCTGGGTGTATTCCAGAGCCGTAGTGGTCGGAAAAATAATTCAGCCTCTGTTGGGGATTAAAACCTGACCACTGTTTTGGCAGGCAAGCGGTGGTTTGTATTATGAAAATATTACAGACATTTACACATGGAATCAGAAGGAAAAAAGATCAAGTGCTTATTCTGTCCAGGCAAATGTCAATACTTTTGTATGAATATAAAACGTGGACAATGAGCATACAAGCTGAGAAAAATCTAATGGCATTTGAAATTTTGTTTCTGAGGAAAATACAAAGAATACCATGGATAGACAGAAACACCAATACGCAAGTTCTACAAGAAGCAAATGAAAAGAGTAAACTATTGGAGAAATTAGACGCAGATAAATGTTTTAGGGCATGTTATGAGAAGAAATAAAATAGAAAACTTGGTGACAGTTGGCAAGATTGAAGGGAAAAGGACAAAGGGAAGACAGATAAGTAAATATCTGGATGGGCTGACTACATGACATGATCAAGACTAGAACAGGGAGCTGACCCACAACTCTGCTGATGGTGTAAGTTGGCGAAACATGACCGCCCATGCTTATCAACATGGCGCATGATGATGATAATTGTTATGTGTACGTGAAACAAGGACGATACGCCGACAGGCTGACAGACATCTAATGCTAGTGAAATGTAGTTTCTGAGGAAAATGCACATAATATTATGGGCCAGCAGTACACCAAATGAGAATGCCAAACAAGAAACAAATGAAAACCATAAATTTAATACAGAAATTAGTTGTGGTAAGTAATTATATTTTGAGAACGTTTGGTGGTGAAATAAACTTAGCGACAACTGGCAAAACTGATTTGAAAAGAGCAAACTGAAGGCACAGAGATACATACCCGGATGGCTTGGCCACATGCCATAATGAGGACCCGATCCAAAAATCTGGCAATTGTTTAAGACAGCGAACCGAGGCCGCCGGAGTAAAGTACAGGAGACTTGTGCATACGTTACAGCGCGTTTGGTATATGGTGCTAACCCCATATTGTTATAGACCGATCGGCACTCGGTGGCTGATGTGGTCAGTATCAACGCCGATTGTCTTTACTTCCCAACACATTTATTGGTACTCATTCTCGGCTGGATTACCTTATAAAAGCAGGTACATAGTAAAAATCCACCTGATGTGGATTCCGAACCATGATCACCGGACCGAGAGGCTAGCGTCTAACCACCAAGCTAAGGAGGTTCACCTGTATTTTTAACATTTAGACAAAAGACGATGGATTATATTTCACAATATTCATTCTGAAATTCTGAAATTGCAAACATGGAGTTTTTGTATCATGTGATTATAAATATCAACATATAATAAAAATAAGCTACATTATTGGTATATTACATTTCTTATCAATATCACCAGGCAGTAGTAGACAAGATTATCCAAAGGACACACATTAGAATACAACATATTTTCGTGATCTCTCTCCGTAAATATTCTTCTTATACTCACTTTCTAGCGACAACAATATTTTACCAGTATTGTTTTTATGTTTTGGAATGGCCCTCGTAGCTTCAGAGGTCACAGATCGTGAGAATTGTATGGATATTTTGCCCTGGCCATGCGGGTGTACGAGGGAATGAACAGGCTGATAGGCTAGCAGGGAGGGCACATCTTGGTGGTATTTTGCCTATGGACAAGGGGGAGGTGGTCGTGCGCTTGTGGGACCAGGTGGAGAAGGCGGAGGAACAGATTGAGAACCCATATGTGGAAAGAATGAGATTGCGGGGGGGGGGGGGGGGGGGTCGGCGGGGGTTCTGGAAGAATCTCAAAACTGAGAGGGAAAACCAGGAGAACTTTTAATCAGATAGCGGTGGGAACGATTAGTAGTATGACTCTTCGCTGGCTGTTGAACGAGGGGACGGAGCACGTATGGGAATGTCCTAAGTGCAGTGATGTCGGTTCTTAACTCAACTCAACAACAATTGTTTTTATGTACTATGCACATGACGAGATGCAGCGAAATATGCCAGACAATAAAATATACAACATATTGTCTGAGGCTTCTGTGTTTAAATTCACTAAAGGAATAGTTTGTTTTACGTATTGTTTGTCTTGCAGGCTGGCCCAGGACAAGGAAAGGCAGGGTCTACAGTTGCGACAAAAGCTGGATGACATGAAGAAAAAACGGGAACAGAAGTTTGACTCCGAATTTGTTGAAATTATAGAACTTCATGAAAAGTAGAGCCGGTCTATGTTATTCGTAGTAGCATGTAATCACGAGAAATTTAATAGATTAAATAAAGATAAATCACTAAAAAATACACCTTAAAGATGTTATGCAAAATAAAATTTGTTGTTCATATTTGAAATAATCAGAATTAACTCTTATTATATTGCTGGTAAGAAAGGCTAATGAATGAATGGTTGAATATACTGCAAGTTATGTGAGGTGACACATGTCGAGGCTTATATGAGCAGTGACTCTCGCGTATTGACTGCTTGATTGTGTATGTATGGAGACAACTTTGGTCTGAATGATCATAATGAAATTTAGTTCATTGAGACCAATAGGTCAGACGCTTCCTATACATAATAAGGAACAGTTACATTTCCACTTTATATATATATAAATATATATATATATATATATATATATATATATATATATATATATATATATATTATATATATATATATATATATATATATATATATATATATATATACTGAAGCATACTGGACAATTTGTGAACGCAGGAACAACAATACACCCAGAACCTCATCTCGATTTGTCACAGCATTAACATTTCCACGGAAGACGTGAAGAGCCAAGGAATCATTCATTCATTCATTCATTCATTCATTCATTCAGTAGCATGTCCTTTACAGAACCTCGCTTCCATAACAACCTTCCGGAAAACCTCTCGATAAGCAAGATGGAGATCATCCGCCACATCCTGCACCCATCTTCTCTTTGGCCTTCCTCTCCTTCTCTTCCCAAGCATATACCCCTCCATTATTGTTCTCTCCAAACTTTCGTGACGTTTCAAGTGACCAAAATATTTCAATTTTTCTTTGTTTTATCGTTTTTAATGGCCAACCATCTTCAATATTCAGCTCTTGAAGTACGGATGCATTTTGTTCTTTTCTTTACCCAAGATATTCTTAGAACTCGTCTATAACATTTATATTGAAAGGCATTTATGCGCTGCTCAGTTTGTTTATTTAGTGTCCAGATCTCACAGGCGTATGTTGCAATGGGAAAGATGCATGCTCTTAAAAATCTAAATTTTGTAGTTCTGTCTGACCCATTCCATAATTTATTCGGTTGTTTTAGTCTCTGAAGAGCAATTGATAGTCGGAGTTTAATTGTGTCACCGTTGTTGGTAATCAATGACCCAAGATATTCAAAATATTCCACCATCTCCAATTTTTCTTCATTAACATTCTCGTTGTGAGTGAACTTCTGATGCGTGTAACCAGTTCCCTTTGTGAGTGAACTTCTTTCAGGAAGTCAGCATGGCTGGATGGATAAGCGCGCTCATCAAACATCTAGTTGCTGATGCCGAGGTAGAGAATTCAACCTCTCTCTCTCTCTCTCTCTCTCTCTCTCTCTCTCTCTCTCTCTCTCTCTCTCTCTCTCTCTCTCTCCTCTCTCTCTCTCTCTCTCTCTCTCTCCCTATATATATATATATATATATATATATATATATATATATATATATATATTTTTTTTTTCCTCATAAGGACGATACAAAGATGTGTGTAGTAAGCAGGACAGGATTGATACATGCATTGATAATGCACATTGGGAGCAAGTCGCTTCTGAACGTGTTACGTGGAGGGCAAATATCAGAAATGGAATAAAGACAAAGGAAAAATGATTGCAGATAAAGCACACACAGAGCGGTGAGAGACGTACGATGGTGCATGATGGTGGAAATGACCATATTTTCACATGCATCCATTGTGGACGAACGTTTACAGCACGAATTGGTCTTATAAACAACATTCGCCACCGCCATGGGTTGTAGTATTATACCTTTTTGAAGCACAATGTAACAAACTATCGTCTGTCAAGACGGCAAGGTGCCAATGCATAAGGACATTTTAAAGATAACCGCCTCACGTTTGATATGCAACAAATTTCAAATGAATTATATGTGGGTGAATATTTTCTGGAAATTTTTGAATATCTTGGGTCATTAATTATAAACAACGGTGACACAATGAAAGAAATTAAAAGACGAATATGTATTCTTCAAAAGACGAATATGTACTCTTCAAAACTAAATAAGGACTTAAAAATATGATTTTTAAGATCATGCATCTTTCTCATTGCAGCATACGTCTGTGAGACTTGGACATTTACTAAACAAGCTAAACAGCACATAAATGCCGTTGAATATACATGTTACAGACGGGTTCAAAGAATATCTTGGATATAGACAAGTACAAATGCTTTCATTCGACAAGATCTGAATACTGGAGAAGGGTGGCTACTAAAGACAATAAAATAAAGAAAATTGAAATATCTTGGTCACTTGAAACGTCATGAAAGTTTGGAGAGAACAATAATGACGGTGTATATGCCCGGGAAGAGAGGAAGAGGACGGCCAAAGAGAAGATGTGTGCAGGATGTTGCGGATGATCTCCGGATGAGTGTATCGGACGCGGGACATCTTGCTTATGACCGAGAAGTTTTCCGGAAGGTTGTTATGGGAGCGAGGTTCTGCACAGGAATGAATGAATGAATGAATGAGTGAATGAATGAATGAATGAATGAATGAATGATATTATGGAAAAGTAAAGAGCAATTGTATCAATTTTGGATGTAGTCATCACTGCATTCAATGCAAGTCCTCCAGCGCCGATAAAGTACTTGGATTACTGTAGAAATTATAATTGCCTTGGACGCATGTGTAACCACTCATGCACTACTTGCTGTACCACTTCATCGGACCGAAAAGTCTTTCATCCCAATGACTTTTTGAGTGGTTTAAACATGTGGAAATCACAAAAAGACAGTTACCTGCAGAATAAAGGGAAGTAAACATTTTCTGTAGCTACTATGTACAACAATTTAATTAATTCAAGGGTTATTTCTCTTGTACCATATTTGCGTGGTAAGCGCAAATACTGGTAAAAAATTAACCTATAGATTGCTGTTGTTGTTAGGGATTCTACGGATTTCACCTATACTGGGTTACAGTATTATTTTTAAATATATGTTTGCGCTTGTATGTGCACGAGCGAATGGTGTTTTCTGGGAAATAATTCGCAATGTGAGAGTGATGATTAACCTGTTGTGGCTGTCATGTAAACCACCTCAAACATTCACATTCGTAAGTGCTCTGCTCAATGTTCTGGGTAAGACCCGCATGAGCTTCTGTAATACACTCGCTCTGCAATTCACTCGTGGCTCCCAATATTCTTGTGAAATAAGAGCTTCACCTCTCCCATCTCTCAACTTCCCCAATCACACAACCTCAACTCCACAATCAGGGCCCCGACAGGCACCCATTTTAGGATAGACAGGCGATACATGGCCTACAAGCAACAAAATATAGCATGTCGTCCACTTTGCAGGTTGAGTATAGAAAATAACGTTATAGCTGTGTATATAACTTGCTACATTTGTTAGATGTACAAACCAGAGAATGTAAACAAAGTATTGTCCTTCAACCAAATAGACAAATTATGTCACCGTTGTCCCGGTGCTTTATTCATGTCGTCCCGATCGAGTGCCAACCTGGGTCACATCCAATATCAGCTGCTCGACGGACTGATGTAGCTGTTTTATATAAATGTCTTAAATTTGTACAACTACATTCTCATTTTGCTGTCTGTATGTCTGCCTGGCTGTCTGCATGCCTGCCTGCCTGTCTGTCTGTTTTGTCGGTCTGTCTGTCTGTCTATCTGTCTGTCTGTCTGTCTGTCTGTCAAGTCCCAAATAGATTATATATCTTCTCTTAATATATACTTGCCGTTGATCGTAGAAATGGGAGTGTTTAAGCTTGCTTTTCATAACCTGATGTGTTGCCTGGGTTTCTTCGTATACACGATTGCTTACCGTATCTTGTGTGGTTTTTATCCATAGTCTTTTTTGGTCCTCCTCTTCTCTACACCCTTATCTTGTTTTCATGGTCCTCTATGTAGTTATTCTGATTTTATTTTTCTCACAAGATATTCAAACCACTTTATTCGTTGTTTCTCTATGAATTCGATGCAGGTTGTTATTCCTATAATATTGCGGATATCGCAGTTTCTCTTTCAAGTCTATTCTAGAATCCCATTCTGAAACATTTAGTCGCACACGTGGCGAATGTTCTCTGGAGAAATGTTAGGAATGGCAGAGTTTGGCTTTTATAACACTGTTGTGGAAGATAAACACTGCTTATCATTTGTTGTTTAACTTCCGTTGTAATTATGGATGTTTCCATCTGAAGCGCTGTGAGAATGCTGACTAGATATTTGAATTCTGAGACTTGAAGCATGATGCTGATTATTTGCAAATGAAGTGGTCCCGGTGATTTGCTGTGCCTATCGTTTCAGATTTATGCGTGTTGATTGTCATGTTGTATGTTTCACTTGTTGAAATTAAACAGAAGTGGTTTTCAAATTGTGTTTCTTCTTCATAGGTTAAGCTCTAGTCATCTGCTAAACGTAGACTGTTGAGTAAGTTTTTTAGTTGCTGATATTCTAGTTTGATGCACGTGAGATCTTCTTTTGCAATTTGTTCTTCGTTTATTATTCTGCCCATGTATACATTGTAAAATGTAGAGGTTAAAGTAGATGGCTCTGTCATACACCTGTTACTGTTTGGAATGCGTTCTGGAGTCTGTCAGTTCTTGTCACATGGCAATACTGCTAGTGTCATGTTATAACAGTGAAAAACAGTTGCTGGTCGATTACGTAGCTTTCTTTAAACGTAATGTTTCTGCCTGTTCTGTTGCACTCCTCTTTGTCGTAAGTAGTATGTTTAATTCTGAATCCTTCAATTGTGATGTCCCCAGGTGAATAAGATATTGATGCAAACCATATAACTTCTGAAGTCAAAATGCGAATTACTCACTGATATGTGATATGTCTTTTGCGCTGGTCTAGTATGTATATATTTTAACTTTACACTTTAACCGCCAAATATGTTTCATATCCGCCGATGTTGTTATTATATGTGTGTGTGTGTGTATGTGTGTGTGTGTGTGTGTGTGTGTGTGTGAATGTGTGTGTGTGTGTGTGTGTGATGTGTGTGTGTGTGTGTATGCGTGTGTGTGTACAAGAATATATAAGATTTTACTACAGCATAAATTCATCATATTCAGAGAAGCTTTTAGCTGCGTTTGGTTGAAATTTAATCTTTATGTAGATCAACCGGCAGTCGACACGTGACATGGCCAATATTACACTGGCCACCTTTACTTCCTGGAATATTTCCTGAAATCAGTTTTCAAGCTGGGTCGAGCTGGGAAGTTAATGAACAAGTTTTCAAGCTGGGTCGACCTGGGAAGTTAATGAACAAGTTTTCAAGCTGGGTCGACCTGGGAAGTTAATGAACAAGTTTTCAAGCTGGGTCGACCTGGGAAGTTAATGAACAAGTTTTCAAGCTGGGTCGGCCTGGGAAGTTAATGAACAAGTTTTCAAGCTGGGTCGACTTGGGAAGTTAATGAACAAGTTTTCAAGCTGGGTCGACCTAGGAAGTTAATAAATAAGAACTCGACAGAAATTCGAAAATATGGCCGTAGTGCCGACAGGCAGGAACCACATTTACTGCCACAGCTCCTTACAGCTGAATGTAAACGGTTTAATTGTATGGTGACCTGATTGATGACAGAGTTACAATGATGACAGAATTACACTGATGACAGAATTACACTGATGACAGAGTTACAATGATGACAGAGTTACAATGATGACAGAATTACACTGATGACAGAATTACACCGATGACAGAATTACACTGATGACAGAATTACACTGATGACAATGTTCCATTGTTGACAGTTACATTGTTGACAGAGTTACGTTGATGACAGAGTTACATTGGTGACAGAGTTACTTTGATAACAGAGTTACGTTAATGACAAAGTTACATTGTTGACAGATTTACGTTGGTGACAGTTACGTTGATAACAGAGTTACGTTGATGACAAAGTGACATTGTTGACAGAGTTACATTAATGACAGTTACATTGATGACGTAGTTACATTGATGACAGAGTTACATTCATGGCAGAGTTACATTCATGGCAGAGTTACATTGATGACAAAGGTACATCTATGACAGAGTTACATTGATGACAAAGTTACATTCATGGCAGAGTTACATTGATGACAGAGTTACATCTATGACAAAGTTACATTGATGACAGAGTTACATTGATGACAGAGTTACATCTATGACAAAGTTACATTGATGACAGAGTTACATTGATGACAAAGTTACATTGATGACGGAGTTACATTGATGACAAAGTTACATCTATGACAAAGTTACATTTATGACGGAGTTACATTGATGACAGAGTTACATTGATGACAGAGTTACATTGATGACAAGGTTACATTGATGACAGAGTTACAATGATGACAGAGTTACATTGATGACAGAGTTACATTCATGGCAGAGTTACATTGATGACAGAGTTACATTGATGACAGAGTTACAATGATGACAGAGTTACATTGATGACAGAGAGATTGACATTGATGACAAAGGTTAATCCTGATAGTGACAGAGTTACATTGATGACAGAGCTTACATTGATATGACAGAGTTACATTGATGACAAGGTTACATTGATGAGCAGAGTTACAATTGATGACAAAGTTCCATTGATGACAAGTTACATTGATGACAGAGTTACATTGATGACAGAGTTACAATTCTGACCGAAGTTACATTGATGACAGAGTTACATTGATGACGAGGTACATTGATGGACAGAGTTACATTGATGACAGAGTTACATTGATTGGACAGAGGTACATTGATGACAGAGTTACAATTGATGGACAGAGTTACATTGATGACAGAGTTACATTACATGAGCAGAGTTACATTGATGACAAAGGTTACATATCTAATGGCAGAGTTACATTGATGACAGAGTTACAATGCTGAAAGGAGTTACATTGATGACAAAGTTACATTGATGACAGAGTTACATTGATGGACCAAGTGTTACATTGATGACGGAGTTACATTGATGACAGAGTTACATTGATGACAGAGTTACATTGATGACAGAGTTACATTGATGACGAAGTTACATTGATGACAGAGTTACATTGATGACAGAGTTACATTGATGACAGAGTTACATTGATGACAGGAGTTACATTGATGACAGAGTTACATTGATGACAGAGTTACATTGATGACAGAGTTACATTGATGACAGAGTTACATTGATGACGGAGTTACATTGATGACAGAGTTACATTGATGACAGAGTTACATTGATGACAGAGTTACATTGATGACAGAGTTACATTGATGACAGAGTTACATTGATGACAGAGTTACATTGATGACAGAGTTACATTGATGACAGAGTTACATTGATGACAGAGTTACATTGATGACAGAGTTACATTGATGACAGAGTTACATTGATGACGGAGTTACATTGATGACAGAGTTACATTGATGACAGAGTTACATTGATGACGGAGTTACATTGATGACAAGGTTACATTGATGACAGAGTTACATTGATGACAGAGTTACATTGATGACGGAGTTACATTGATGACAGAGGTTACATTGATGACGGAGTTACATTGATGACAGAGTTACATTGATGACAGAGTTACATTGATGACAGAGTTACATTGATGACAGAGTTACATTGATGACAGAGTTACATTGATGACAGAGTTACATTGATGACAGAGTTACATTGATGACAGAGTTACATTGATGACAGAGTTACATTGATGACAGAGTTACATTGATGACAGAGTTACATTGATGACAGAGTTACATTGATGACAAGGTTACATTGATGACAGAGTTACAATGATGACAGAGTTACATTGATGACAGAGTTACATTCATGGCAGAGTTACATTGATGACAAGGTTACATTGATGACAGAGTTACAATGATGACAGAGTTACATTGATGACAGAGTTACATTGATGACAGGAGTTACATTGAGACAAGGTTAACATTGATGACAGGAGTTACATTGATGACAGAGTTACATTGATGACAGAGTTACATTGATGACAGAGTTACATTGATGACGGAGTTACATTATGGACAGAGTTACATTGATGACAGAGTTACATTGATGACAGAGTTACATTGATGACAGAGTTACATGATGACAGAGTTACATTGATGACAGAGTTACATTGATGACAGAGTTACATTATGACAGAGTTACAATATGACAGAGTTACATTGAGACAGTGTTACATTGATGACAGAGTTACATATGACAGAGTTACATTATGACAGAGTTACATTGATGACAGAGTTACATTGATGACGGAGTTACATTGATGGCAGAGTTACATTGATGACAGAGTTACATTGATGACAGAGTTACATTGATGACAGAGTTACATTGATGACAGAGTTACATTGATGACGGAGTTACATTATGACAGAGTTACATTGATGACAGGGTTACATTGATGACAAAGTTACATTGATGACAGAGTTACATTGATGGCAGAGTTATATTGATGGCAGAGTTACATTGATGACGGAGTTACATTGATGACAGAGTTACATTGATGACGGAGTTACATTGATGACGGAGTTACATTGATGACGGAGTTACATTTATGACGGAGTTACATTGATGACAGAGTTACATTGATGACGGAGTTACATTGATGTCGGAGTTACATTGATGACGGAGTTACATTGATGACAGAGTTACATTGATGACGGAGTTACAATGATGACGGGGTTACATTGATGACGGAGTTACATTGATGACAGAGTTACATTGATGACAGAGTTACATTGATGACGGAGTTACAATGATGACGGAGTTACATTGATGACAGAGTTACAATGATGACGGAGTTACATTGATGACGGAGTTACATTGATGACAGAGTTACATTGATGACAGTGTTACATTGATGACGGAGTTACATTGATGACAGAGTTACATTGATGACAGAGTTACATTGATGACAGAGTTACATTGATGACAGAGTTACATTATGACGGAGTTACATTGATGACGGAGTTACATTGATGACGGAGTTACATCTATGACAAAGTTACATTGATGACAGAGTTACATTGATGACGGAGTTACATTGATGACGGAGTTACATTATGACGGAGTTACATTGATGACGGAGTTACATTATGACGGAGTTACATTGATGACGGAGTTACATTATGACAGAGGTACATTGATGACGGAGTTACATTGATGACGGAGTTACATTGATGACGGAGTTACATTGATGACAGAGTTACATTCATGGCAGAGTTACATTGATGACAAAGTTACATTGATGACAGAGTTACATTGATGACAGAGTTACATTGATGACAGAGTTACATTATGACGGAGTTACATTGATGACGGAGTTTACATTGAATGACGGAGTACATTGATGACAGATTTACATTCATGGCAGAGTTACATTGATGACAAAGTTACATTGATGACAGAGTTACATTGATGGACGGAGTTACATTGATGACCAGAGTTACATTGATGACGGAGTTACATTGATGACGGAGTATCATTGATGACAGAGTTTACATTGATGACGGAGTTACATTGATGACGGAGTTACATTGATGACGGAGTTACAATGATGACGGAATTACATTGATGACAGAGGTTACATTGATGACAGAGTTACATTGATGACAGAGTTACATTGATGACAGAGTTACATTGATGACAGAGTTACATTCATGGCAGAGTTACATTGATGATAAGGTTACATTGATGACAGAGTTACATTGATGACAGAGTTACATTGATGACGGAGTTACATTGATGACGGAGTTACATTATGACGGAGTTACATTGATGACGGAGTTACATTATGACAGAGGTACATTGATGACGGAGTTACATTATGACGGAGTTACATTGATGACGGAGTTACATTGATGACAGAGTTACATTCATGGCAGAGTTACATTGATGACAAAGTTACATTGATGACAGAGTTACATTGATGACAGAGTTACATTGATGACAGAGTTACATTATGACGGAGTTACATTGATGACGGAGTTACATTGATGACGGAGTTACATTGATGACAGATTTACATTCATGGCAGAGTTACATTGATGACAAAGTTACATTGATGACAGAGTTACATTGATGACGGAGTTACATTGATGACAGAGTTACATTGATGACGGAGTTACATTGATGACGGAGTATCATTGATGACAGAGTTACATTGATGACGGAGTTACATTGATGACGGAGTTACATTGATGACGGAGTTACAATGATGACGGAATTACATTGATGACAGAGTTACATTGATGACAGAGTTACATTGATGACAGAGTTACATTGATGACAGAGTTACATTGATGACAGAGTTACATTCATGGCAGAGTTACATTGATGATAAGGTTACATTGATGACAGAGTTACATTGATGACAGAGTTACATTATGACGGAGTTACATTGATGACGGAGTTACATTGATGACAAAGTTACATCTATGACAAAGTTACATTGATGACCAAGTTACATTGATGACGGAGTTACATTGATGACGGAGTTACATTGATGACAGAGTTACATTCATGGCAGAGTTACATTGATGACAAAGTTACATTGATGACAGAGTTACATTGAGACAGAGTTACATTGATGACAAGAGTTACATTGATGACGGAGTTACATTGATGACGGAGTTACATTGATGACAGAGTTACATCTATGACAAAGTTACATTGATGACAGAGTTACATTGATGACGGAGTTACATTATGACGGAGTTACATTGATGACGGAGTTACATTGATGACGGATTTACATTGATGACGGATTTACATTGATGACAAAGTTACATCTATGACAAAGTTACATTGATGAGAGAGTTACGTTGATGACAGAGTTACATTGATGACAGAGTTACATTGATGACAGAGTTACATTATGACGGAGTTACATTGATACAGAGTTACATTGATGACAAAGTTACATCTATGCACAAGTTACATTGATGACAAGTTTACATGATGACGGGGTGGTTACATTGATGACGGAGTTACATTGATGACAGGAGTTACATTCATGGACAGGAGTTACATTGATGACAAGAGTTACATTGATGACAGAGTTACATTGATGACAGGAGTTACATTGATGACAGAGTTACATTATGACGGAGTTACATTGATGACGGAGTTACATTGATGACAGAGTTACATTGATGACAGAGTTACATTGATGACAGAGTTACATTGATGACAGAGTTACATTGATGACAGAGTTACATTGATGACAGAGTTACAATTGATGGACAGAGTTACATTGATGACAGGAGTTACATTGATGACAGGAGTTACATGATGACAGGAGTTACATTGATTACAGAGTTACAATTGATGACGGAGTTACATTGATGACAGAGTTACATTGAGACAGAGTTACATTGATGACAGGAGTTACATTGATGACGGAGTTACATATGAATGACGGAGTTACATTCATGGCACGAGCTACATTGATGACAAGGTTACATTGATGACAGAGTTACATTGATGACGGAGTTACATTGATGACAGAGTTAAAATGATGACGGAGTTACATTCATGGCAGAGTTACATTGATGACAAGGTTACATTGATGGCAAGGTTACATTGATGACGGAGTTACAATGATGACGGAGTTAAAATGATGACGGAGTTACATTCATGGCAGAGTTACATTGATGACAAGGTTACATTGATGACAAGGTTACATTGATGACGGAGTTACAATGATGACGTGAGTTAAATGAAGACGGAGTTACATTCATGGCAGAGTTACATTGATGACAAGGTTCATTGATGACAGAGTTACATTGATGACGAGATGCATTGATGACAGAGTTACATTGATGACAGAGTTACATTGATGACAGAGTTACATTGATGACAAAGTTACATTGATGACGGAGTTACATTGATGACAAGAGTTACGCATGATGACGGAGTTACAGTGATTACGGAGTTACAATGATGACAGAGTTACATTGATGACGGAGTTACATTGATGACAGAGTTACACTGATGACAGAGTTACATTGATGACGGAGTTAAAATGATGACGGAGTTACATTCATGGCAGAGTTACATTGATGACAAGGTTACATTGATGACAAGGTTACATTGATGACGGAGTTACAATGATGACGGAGTTAAAATGAAGACGGAGTTACATTCATGGCAGAGTTACATTGATGACAAGGTTACATTGATGACAGAGTTACATTGATGACGGAGATACATTGATGACAGAGTTACATTGATGACAGAGTTACATTGATGACAGAGTTACATTGATGACAAAGTTACATTGATGACGGAGTTACATTGATGACAGAGTTACAATGATGACGGAGTTACAGTGATTACGGAGTTACAATGATGACAGAGTTACATTGATGACGGAGTTACATTGATGACAGAGTTACACTGATGACAGAGTTACATTGATGACGGAGTTACATTGATGACAGGAGTTACATGATGACAGAGTTACATTATGACAGAGTTACATGATGACAGAGTTACATTGATGACAGAGTTACATTGATGACAGAGTTACAATGATGACGGAGTTACATTGATGACAAGGTTACATTGATGACAGAGTTACATTGATGACAGAGTTACATTGATGACAGAGTTACAATGATGACGGAGTTACATTGATGACGGAGTTACATTGATGACAGAGTTACATTGATGACGGAGTTACATTGATGACGGAGTTACATTGATGACAGAGTTACATTGATGACAGAGTTACATTGATGACGGAGTTACAATGACGACGGAGTAGTTACATTGATGACGGAGTTACATTGATGACAGAGTTACATTGATGACAGAGTTACATTGATGACGGAGTTACAATGATGACGAAGTTACATTGATGACAGATTTACAATGATGACGGAGTTACATTGATGACGGAGTTACATTGATGACAGAGTTACATTGATGACAGAGTTACATTGATGACGGAGTTACATTGATGACAGAGTTACATTGATGACAGAGTTACATTGATGACAGAGTTACATTGATGACAGAGTTACATTATGACGGAGTTACATTGATGACGGAGTTACATTGATGACGGAGTTACATTGATGACAAAGTTACATCTATGACAAAGTTACATTGATGACAGAGTTACATTGATGACGGAGTTACATTATGACGGAGTTACATTGATGACGGAGTTACATTATGACGGAGTTACATTGATGACGGAGTTACATTGATGACAAAGTTACATCTATGACAAAGTTACATTGTTGACAGAGGTACATTGATGACGAAGTTACATTGATGACGGAGTTACATTGATGACGGAGTTACATTGATGACGGAGTTACATTGATGACGGAGTTACATTGATGACAGAGTTACATTGATGACAGAGTTACATTGATGACAGAGTTACATTGATGACAGAGTTACATTGATGACAGAGTTACATTCATGGCAGAGTTACATTGATGATAAGGTTACATGATGACAGAGTTACATTGATCACAGAGTTACATTATGATGGAGTTACATTGATGACGGAGTTACATTGATGACGGAGGTACATTGATGACTAAGTTACATCTATGACAAAGTTACATTGATGACAGAGTTACATTGGACGGAGTTACATTATGACGGAGTTACATTGATGACGGAGTTACATTGATGACGGATTTACATTGATGACAAAGTTACATCTATGACAAAGTTACATTGATGAGAGAGTTACGTTGATGACAGAGTTACATTGATGACAGAGTTACATTGATGACAGAGTTACATTATGACGGAGTTACATTGATGACGGAGTTACATTGATGACAAAGTTACATCTATGACAAAGTTACATTGATGACCAAGTTACATTGATGACGGAGTTACATTGATGACCTAGTTACATTGACGACAGAGTTACATTCATGGCAGAGTTACATTGATGACAAAGTTACATTGATGACAGAGTTACATTGATGACAGAGTTACATTGATGACAGAGTTACATTATGACGGAGTTACATGATGACGAGTTACATTGAGACAGAGTTACATTGATGACAGAGTTACATTGATGACAGAGTTACATTGATGACAGAGTTACATTGATGGACAGAGTTACATTGATGACAGAGTTACATTATGACAGAGTTACATTGATGACAGAGTTACATTGATGACAGAGTTACATTGATGACGGAGTTACATTGATGACGGAGTTACATTGATGACAGAGTTACATTGATGACAGAGTTACATGATGACGGAGTTACATTGATGACAGAGTTACATTATGACGGAGTTACATTGATGACAGAGTTACATTATGACAGAGTTACATTGATGACAGAGTTACATTATGACAGAGTTACATTGATGACAGAGTTACATTATGACAGAGTTACATTGATGACAGAGTTACATTGATGACAGAGTTACATTGATGACGGAGTTACATTGATGACAGAGTTACATTGATGACGGAGTTACATTATGACGGAGTTACATTATGACGGAGTTACATTGATGACAGAGTTACATTATGACGGAGTTACATTATGACGGAGTTACATTATGACGGAGTTACCTTGATGACGGAGTTACATTATGACGGAGTTACATTGATGACGGAGTTACATTGATGACAGAGTTACATTGATGACGGAGTAACATTGATGACAGAGTTACATTGATGACGGAGTTACATTGATGACGGAGTTACATTGATGACGGAGTTACATTGATGACGGAGTTACATTGATGACATAGTTACATTGATGACAGAGTTACATTGATGACAGAGTTACATTGATGACAGAGTTACATTGATGACAGAGTTACATTGATGACAGAGTTACATTCATGGCAGAGTTACATTGATGATAAGGTTACATTGATGACAGAGTTACATTGATGACAGAGTTACATTGATGACAGAGTTACATTATGACGGAGTTACATTGATGACGGAGTTACATTGGGAGGACATTGATGACAAAGTTACATCTATGACAAAGTTACATTGACGGAGTTACTTAGACGGAGTTACATTGATGACGGAGTTACATGATGACGGATTACATTGATGACAAAGTTACATCTGATGACAAAGTTACATGTGAGAGAGTCGTGATGACAGAGTTACATTGATGACAGAGTTACATGATGACAGAGTTACATATGACGAGTTACATTGATGACGGAGTTACATTGATGACAAAGTTACATCTATGACAAAGTTACATTGATGACGGAGTTACATTGATGACGGAGTTACATTGATGACGGAGTTACATTGATGACAGAGTTACATTCATGGCAGAGTTACATTGATGACAAAGTTACATGATGACAGAGTTACATTGATGACAAGTTACATTGTGACAGAGTTACATTATGACGAGTTACATTGATGACGGAGTTACATTGATGACAGAGTTACATTGATGACAGAGTTACATTGATGACAGAGTTACATTGATGACAGAGTTACATTGATGACAGAGTTACATTGATGACAGAGTTACATTGATGACAGAGTTACATTGATGACAGAGTTACATTGATGACGAGAGTTACATTGATGACAGAGTTACATTGATGACAGAGTTACATTGATGACGAGTTACATGATGCGAGTTACATTGATGACAGAGTTACATTGATGACAGAGTTACATTGATGACAGAGTTACATTGATGACGGAGTTACATTGATGACAGAGTTACATTATGACGGAGTTACATTGATGACAGAGTTACATTATGACAGAGTTACATTGATGACAGAGTTACATTATGACAGAGTTACATTGATGACAGAGTTACATTATGACGGAGTTACATTATGACAAAGTTACATTGATGACAGAGTTACATTGATGACAGAGTTACATTGATGACGGAGTTACAATGATGACAGAGTTACATTGATGACGAGTTACATTATGCGAGTTACATTGATGACAGAGTTACATTATGACGAGTTACATTGATGACGAGTTACATCATGACAGAGTTACATTGATGACAGTTACATTATGACGGAGTTACATTGATGACGAGTTACATTGATGACAGAGTTACATTATGACAGAGTTACATTGATGACGAGTTACATTGATGACAGAGTTACATTGATGACAGAGTTACATTGATGACAGAGTTACATTGATGACAGAGTTACATTGATGACAGAGTTACATTGATGACAGAGTTACATTGATGACAGAGTTACATTGATGACAAGTTACATTGATGACAGAGTTACATTGATGACAGAGTTACATTGATGACAGAGTTACATTGATGACAGAGTTACATTGATGACAGAGTTACATTCATGGCAGAGTTACATGATGACAAAGTTACATTCATGTCAGAGTTACATTGATGACAGAGTTACATTGATGACAGAGTTACATTGACGAGTTACATGTGAGAGTTACATTGATGACAGAGGTACATTGATGACAAAGTTACATCTATGACAAAGTTACATTGATGACAGAGTTACATTGATGACGGAGTTACATTATGACTGAGTTACATTGATGACGGAGTTACATTGATGACGGATTTACATTGATGACAAAGTTACATCTATGACAAAGTTACATTGATGACAGAGTTACGTTGATGACAGAGTTACATCTGATGACAGAGTTACATGATGACAGAGTTACATTATGACGGAGTTACATTGATGACGGAGTTACATTGATGACAAAGTTACATCTATGACAAAGTTACATTGATGACGAAGTTACATTGATGACAGAGTTACATTGATGACAGAGTTACATTGATGACAGAGTTACATTGATGACAAAGTTACATTCATGGCAGAGTTACATTGATGACAAAGTTACATTCATGACAGAGTTACATTGATGACAGAGTTACATTGATGACAGAGTTACATCTATGACAGAGTTACATTGATGACGGAGTTACATTGATGACAGAGTTACATTGATGACAGAGTTACATTGATGACAGAGTTACATTGATGACAGAGTACATTGATGGACAAAGTTACATTGATGACAGAGTTACATTGATGACAGAGTTACATTGATGACAGAGTTACATTGATGACAGAGTTACATTGATGACAGAGTTACATTGATGACAGAGTTACATTGATGACAGAGTTACATTGATGACAGAGTTACATTGATGACAGAGTTACATTGATGACAGAGTTACATTGATGACAGAGTTACATTGATGACAGAGTTACATTGATGACAGAGTTACATTGATGACGGAGTTACATTGATGACAGAGTTACATTGATGACAGAGTTACATTGATGACAGAGTTACATTGATGACAGAGTTACATTGATGACAGAGTTACATTGATGACAGAGTTACATTGATGACAGAGTTACATTGATGACAGAGTTACATTGATGACAGAGTTACATTGATGACAGAGTTACATTGATGACGGAGTTACATTGATGACGGAGTTACATTGATGACAGAGTTACATTGATGACAGAGTTACATTGATGACAGAGTTACATTGATGACAGAGTTACATTGATGACAGAGTTACATTGATGACAGAGTTACATTGATGACAGAGTTACATTGATGACAGAGTTACATTGATGACAGAGTTACATTGATGACAGAGTTACATTGATGACAGAGTTACATTGATGACAGAGTTACATTGATGACAGAGTTACATTGATGACGAGTTACATTGATGACAGAGTTACATTGATGACAGAGTTACATTGATGACAGGAGTTACATTGATGACAGGAGTTACATTGATGACAGGAGTTACATTGATGACAGAGTTACATTGATGACAGAGTTACATTGATGACAGAGTTACATTGATGACAGAGTTACATTGATGACAGAGTTACATTGATGACAGAGTTACATTGATGACGGAGTTACATTATGACAGAGTTACATTGATGACAGAGTTACATTGATGACAGAGTTACATTGATGACGGAGTTACATTATGACAGAGTTACATTGATGACAGAGTTACATTGATGACAGAGTTACATTGATGACAGAGTTACATTATGACAGAGTTACATTGATGACAGAGTTACATTGATGACGGAGTTACATTATGACAGAGTTACATTGATGACAGAGTTACATTGATTTGACGGAGTTACTTTGATGACGGAGTTACATTATGACGGAGTTACATTGATGACGGAGTTACATTGATGACAGAGTTACATTGATGACGGAGTAACATTGATGACAGAGTTACATTGATGACGGAGTTACATTGATGACGGAGTTACATTGATGACGGAGTTACATTGATGACGGAGTTACATTGATGACAGAGTTACATTGATGACAGAGTTACATTGATGACAGAGTTACATTGATGACAGAGTTACATTGATGACAGAGTTACATTGATGACGAGTTACATTCGGAGTTACATTGATGATAAGGTTACATTGATGACAGAGTTACATTGATGACAGAGTTACATTGATGACAGAGTTACATTATGACGGAGTTACATTGATGACGGAGTTACATTGATGACGGAGTTACATTGATGACAGAGTTACATTGATGACAGAGTTACATTGATGACGGAGTTACATTGACGGGTTAATTGATGACGAGTTACATGATGCGATTTATAATTGATGGCAGAGTTATATTGATGGCAGAGTTACATTGATGACGGAGTTACATTGATGACGGAGTTACATTGATGACGGAGTTACATTATGACGGAGTTACATTGACGGAGTTACATTGATGACGGAGTTACATCGACGGCAGATTACACTTATGACAACGTTACATTGATGACAGTGTTACTTTGGTGACCGAGTTATATTGATGGCAGAGTTATATTGATGGCAGAGTTATATTGATGGCAGAGTTATATTGATGGCTGAGTTATATTGATGGCAGAGTTATATTGATGGCTGAGTTATATTGATGGCAGAGTTATATTGATGGCAGAGTTATATTGATGGCAGAGTTATATTGATGGCTGAGTTATATTGATGGCTGAGTTATATTGATGGCAGACTTACTTTGATGACAAAGGTACGTTATGACAGAGTTACACTGATGACAGTGTTAGATTGACGGCAGAGTGTTATTGATGGCAGAGTTATATTGATGGCAGAGTTATATTAATTGCTGAGTTATATTAATGGCTGAGTTATATTGATGGCTGAGTTATATTAATGGCTGAGTTATATTGATGGCTGAGTTATATTGATGGCTGAGGTATATTAATGGCTGAGTTATATTGATGGCTGAGTTATATTGATGGCAGACTTACTTTGATGACAAAGGTACGTTATGACAGAGTTACATTGATGTCAGAGTTATATTGATGGCAGAGTTATATTGATGGCTGAGTTATATTAATGGCTGAGTTATATTAATGGCTGAATTATATTGATGACAAAGGTACGTTATGACAGAGTTACATTGATGGCAGAGTTATATTGATGGCAGAGTTATATTGATGGCTGAGTTATATTGATGGCAGAGTTATATTAATGGCTGAGTTATATTAATGGCTGAGTTATATCGATGGCAGAGTTATATTAATGGCTGAGTTATATTAATGGCTGAGTTATATTGATGGCTGAGTTATATTGATGGCAGAGTTATATTAATGGCTGAGTTATATTGATGGCAGAGTTATATTAATGGCTGAGTTATATTAATGGCTGAGTTATATCGATGGCAGAGTTATATTAATGGCTGAGTTATATTAATGGCTGAGTTATATTAATGGCTGAGTTATATTGATGGCTGAGTTATATTAATGGCTGAGTTATATTGATGGCAGAGTTATATTAATGGCAGAGTTATATTGATGGCAGAGTTATATTGATGGCAGAGTTATATTGATGGCAGACTTACTTTGATGACAAAGGTACGTTATGACAGAGTTACACTGATGACAGTGTTAGATTGACTTCAGAGTGTTATTGATGGCAGAGTTACATCTATGATAGAGTTACACTGATGACAGAGCTGCATTGATGACCAAGTTACATTGATGACAAAGTTACAATGAATGCAGATTACATTGATGACTGAGTTACATTGCTGCCCGAGTTATATGTATGGATGATCTTCATTGATGGCTGAGTTACATTGATAACAGAGTTACATTGATGGATGAGGTATATTGATGGTCGAGTTACATTCATGGCTGAGTTATATTGATGGCAGAGTTTCGTTGATGGTAGAGATAAATTGATAGCAGAGTTCCATTGATGGCAGAGTTAAACAGATGGCAGAGCTGCATTGATGGCAGAGTTACATTGATCACAGAGTAATATTGATTGCAATGTAAAATTTCAACGTGCCTTTAAACTCATCTCCATTGTTTGTTTGTCTGTAGTGCAAGGATGATACCCCAATAGATAACTATATCTATTTTTTTTACTGCGATTAATCAATTACTTGGTTGTGCTTGTGATTACTACTACAACTTTTCTTATTTAATTCATCTCTTGTATACATACCGATGCTCCCACTTGTATTTGTGTCGTATCAATTCACACAAAAAGTTACAAAGCTCCACGCCCATCCCTCAACTGCTACACCCCAGCAGGATATGGCAAGATTGCGGAGATTGCGCAGATGTATATGATAAGTCTCAACAGATGTTAGCTGTTTACAGCGTTCTTCAGCCATACTTTAGACTATGCTTTTATGCTGATACTGTCATGTGTATATGTTGATATATCATGGGTTACGTTAATAATGTCATGGGTTACGCTGATCATGTAATGTAGTACGTTGATAATGTCATGAGTTACGTTGATAATATCAGGGGTTACGTTGATAATATTAGGGGTTACGTTGATAATATTAGGGGTTACGTTGATAATATTAGGGGTTACGTTGATAATATCAGGGGTTACGTTGATAATGTCATGGGTTACGTTGATAATATCAGGGGTTACGTTGATAATGTAATGGGTTACGTTGATAATGTCATGGGTTATAATGATAATGTCATGGGTTACGCTGATAATGTCATGGGTTATAATAATAATGTCATGGGTTACGTTGATAATATCAGGGGTTACGTTGATAATGTCATGGGTTACGTTGATAATGTCATGGGTTATAATGATAATGTCATGGGTTACGCTGATAATGTCATGGTTATAATGATAATGTAATTGGTTACACTGATAATGTCATGGGTTATAATGATAATGTCATGGGTTACGTTGATAATGTCATGGGTTATAATGATAATGTCATGGGTTACGTTGATAATGCCATGGGTTACGTTGATAATATCAGGGGTTACGTTGATAATATCAGGGGTTACGTTGATAATGTCATGGGTTATAATGATAATGTCATGGGTTACACATATAATGTCATGGGTTATAATGATAATGTCATGGCTTACGTTGATAATGTCAGGGTTATAATGATAATGTCATGGGTTATAATGATAATGGCATGGGTTATAATGATAATGTCATGGGTTATAATGATAATGTCATGGGTTACGTTGATAATGTCATGGGTTACGCTGACAATGTCATGGGTTATAATGATAATGTCATGGGTTACGCTGATAATGTCATGGGTTATAATGATAATGTCATGGGTTACAATGATAATGTCATGGTTTACGCTGATAATGTCATGGGTTATAATGATAATATCATGGGTTACGTTGATAATGTCATGGGTTACGCTGATAATGTAATGGTTATAATGATAATGTCATGGGTTACGTTGATAATGTTATGGGTTACGCTGATAATGTCATGGGTTACGTTGATAATGTCATGGGTTATAATGATAATGTCATGGGTTACAATGATAATGTCATGGGTTATGTTGATAATGTCATGGGTTATAATGATAATGTCATGGGTTACAATGATAATGTCATGGGTTACAATGATAATGTCATGGGTTATAATGATAATGTAATGGGTTACGCTGATAATGTCATGGGTTATAATTATAATGTCATGGGTTACAATGATAATGTCATGGTTTACGCTGATAATGTCATGGTTTACGCTGATAATGTCATGGGTTACGCTGATAATGCGATGGGGTACACTGATAATGTCATGGTTTACACTGATAATGTCAAGGATTACTTTAGGAAATGTCATGCATTACCTTTGTAATGTCATGGGTTATGCTGATAATATCATGGGCTACACTGATAATGCCATGGGTTGCGCTGGTAATGTCATGGATTATCTTGATAATGTCATGGGTTACGTTAGGAAATATAATGGGTTACGTTAGGAAATATAATGGGTTACGTTAGGAAATATCATGGGTTACGCTGATAATGTCATTGGTTACATTGAGAGATTGATTGATTGATTGATTGATTGATTTAGGAATCTACATCACAGCATTCGGGGCATTCCCATAAGTGCTCCGTCCCCATCCTCAGCAGCCAGGGAAGAGTTCCAACACTAATAGTACCAGTAGCAATCTGATTATAAGTCCGTCTCGCGTTTCCTCTGAGCGTTGAGCGTCGGCCAGATCCCTTCGTCACTCCTCGTTGGGAGATGTGGTGGGTTACTCTAATAATGTCATGAGGTACGCTGATAATGTCATGGGATACGTTCATTATGTGATGAGCACAGTTGAGATAAGGTTCTACGTTTACACTCGTCGTCCACTGAAGTGGGGGAAAGTCTGGCCACTTGATACCGCATGCTTTCATGAGTACAAAATGTGATGCAGATAACATATTATAGATCCAAAGATCGGGACACACACACGCACGCAAGCACGTACACACACACACACACGCATATATATATATATATATATATATATATATATATATATATATATATATATATATATATATATATATATATATATATATATATATACACATATATATACACATATATAACGTGCGTGATAAACGCCAAGGTAGGGCGGATGTAGGGGTCAAGAATCTGAAAATAACATACAAGCTGAGATGAGAGGAAGGTGGATGTGGGCCCAGAGAGGTTGATTAAGAAGTTCCAGCACAGTGGATTGTTATAGCACGTATATGTCAGATTAAGTCACCCGTGGACAGAGAGAAACGTGCTAGAGAGGGGATAAAATAAAGGGAAAACCCGAAAGGTATGTTCATGAGAAGTCGTTATTGGGTTCAAGGGTGAAATAGATTTTTATGGGTTGTCATGAGGCGGCCCAAAATAAAGAGAGAGGAAAGTAATGGGGCTGGGATTAAGAGAGAATTGGACTTTCCGGGAAGTAAGGGAAACTCTACCCATTGTGTTCATTCATAGTTACTAAATCTCATGTGTGTGCAAACCGGTGTTCTCAAGTAACTAATAGCTGTTGATCAAAGTAATCATCTGTGTTGTGATACCTATGGTTGATCCATCCTGCACTACACAGCGATCTCTGCAAAATATAGGGACCTTAGACAACAGCCAATGTCTGCCTGTTACAGGGGATTGTAACAATATATATATATATATATATATATATATATATATATATATATATATATATATATATATATATATATATATATAAATATAAAAGACGCTGTATGTCTGTATGTATGTCCGTTCTTTATGCGTTCGCGAACGGTCCATCCGATTGAGATGAAATTTTCTACACGTCTTCTTCTCATTCCCGTGCAGCCAACTGTCATAGTTTATTAGTGTACAATCAGCTATTTACTAACTAAAATTTAATATTTTAATATCTTATCATTTATATATATATATAGCGATGGGACATAAATTAAGAAAAGTTATTTCAAGGGGCATAACGTTTAATAACATTGCTATATATTTTATATATAGATTTTTGCATTGTTTTCAAAGATTTATAAACTCTTTGTCTACAGTTATTTACAGGCATATGAGTTATAATAAATAATGATATAATCTTTAAGGCATTTTCAAAGTTGTCATAAAAATAATGCATCTATTTAAATAGTGAAAATTTTCTAACTCATCTTTTTATTTTTCTTCAACAGCTCATTAATTTTTTTAAAACATTCTCATATGTATGGCGCGTTACACCCACGTTGGGTATTTATGATGCCCATGTTAAACATTTCCTCAACGAGTTATTTTTCATGCATTTTAATGCTTATTGTTCTTTTGTTGTCAAAGAATTGCTTCATAATAGATGTTGAATGAAAGAATGTATGAGAGGAAATAGAGAAGAAGGGCAGAATGTAGGACGGGCCTGCGAAAGATTTTCGTTCGTTAAAAAAAAAAGTAATTTTTTGTGAGAGAATGTTAGTTGCATATCGTTTGCAGTACTCTGCAGTCAACCCACCGCCCACCATGTATTGGCTGTTCGTGATATCTTGGTAAGTTTACTTTAGATAGATCTCTTCCAATCATATTTTCTACTATCAATCTATCTATTCTTCTATTCTATCTATATTTTTCACGGGAACGGGCCGAACATAGATAGATAGATAGATAGATAGATAGATCCCCGCCAGGGCCTTGGCGAAGCCGGGCCGGGTCAGCTAGCGTATATATATATATATATATATATATATATATATATATATATATATATATATATATATATATATATATATATATATATATATATATATGTATATATATAATTGGTAAACAGAGAGAGAGAGTCGTCACATACTCTGAACATACACGAAGCAATAACTACAAAACTTGGTTAATTTTTTTTTCTCTCTCATAAAATCGTTGTTTAATATTTTAGTCCAATCAATTAAACAATAATTTACATAATAAATACATGCCCGGTATGTGATAAACAATTTAAACATACCATTTCTGTTCAAAATTGTACCATAGCTGTATATGGTGCCATACGTGAATGGATAAAGTATAATGTTGACTTGTGTTTCATGCCATTTGTACAAATATAGACTACGGTTACATGTGTCTGTTCATAAACATCATATTTATTAACAAGAAGAGGATCGTGTGAAGGCAAATACTTCTCCCGCTGGGTGGGGGAGGGGAAGAATGAGACATTCTTCACATTGTACACTGTAACATATACCAAAAGTGACAGATAGAGACAGCCGTCACAGACATTGCGTATTTTATCATATGCCACAAATAGCAGACGAGTGACAGCCGCGACAGACATTATATATTTTAACACGTGCCACAATTAGCAAACACAGACAGCCATCACAGACATTGTAAATGTTAATATATGTCACAACTAGCACCAGCAATAGTCGTCACATACATTGTATATTTTAATACATGCCACAACTAAAAGACACAGGCAGCCGTCTTAGACAATGTATATTTTAATATGTGCCACAGTTAGCAGACACAGACAGCCGTCACAGACATTGTATATGTTAACATGTGTCACAACTAGCAGACAGAGACAGTCGTCACAGACATTGTATATGTTAACATGTGCCACAACTAGCAGACAGAGACAGTCGTCACAGACATTGCACATACACAAAACAACAACTCAAAAGCTTGAATAATCTCGTATGTACAGCTCATAAATGCATTGCCGTGTCATAATGATGAAAAATAGCAATTAGAAAAAAAGGACTTGCTGAAAGTGGCTCACCGCTAACAGTTCATTTAAATACTGTGCCCAGCTAAGATCACTTTGAGCAAGCGCGATCACTTTAAGTACAGACCCGGACACTCGCGTTGTCTTCTCAGAGGCCCCACTGGTGGCATATAGGTGTCTCAAGCACGAGTCGCAACGTTATCTATGCGATCATCTGCATACGTTGTGACATGAGATAAATTGGGCAGACGGGTCTTCGTCTGGCAGATAGATTTAGGCAACACCTCACTGATATCAACAGTGGTGCCCAGAAACCGGTACCCTTACACTTCAACAGTTCAGACCACTGTGGCGTTGCCGACATACAGGTCACGGCGATCAAATCGTGTACATCTCACGAACGCGATCGCAAGACATTGGAAAACCGTCTTATCTTCCAGTTGGGTTCACTCTCCCCCTACGGCCTCAATGTCCAACACAGTTTTATTTAAGTCCCTAACGCCTCCTACCCCCTCCCATCCCTGCAGTCGTATTGTCCACTAATACGTTAGTTGCATGTCCTTCACAGGACGTCGTAGTTAATGCCAGCATTATCTTTGCCTTCGTTGACTTGCTGGGCAGTTTGCGTTCAGTCGCTTCTCATTGCTCTCTGAACAACCGGCACTTATTCTATTGTATGAGGGCCAACGCAGGGCGGTCTGCATCCAAATCGCCTGCAGCAGTGTTTCGAGCTTGGCGTGCAGAATTGCGAACTGCATCCGTTACACCGCCACAGAGTCTGCTACAGTGCTCTACATATCCATATTTTTTCTTTTCGCTCTCATGGACGCACCCCCCCCCCCCAGTGTGTGTTCCCTCACCGGTTGTCTTAGCCAATCCCCGAGCTTCTGGCGTTATTGACCTTTAGCCAGTTGACCCTGTTAACCACACATCCGGTTTATTCCATCCACGGATAGCCGCTCAAGCAAAGATACAAGTAAGAAACCTTAATAACTTCATGTAGTGTCTTTCGTGTATTTGTTTATCTGTTTTTGTTTGTTTGTTCTGTGCTGACGAAGGCTTTGGCCGCAACGTCCATTTTATTTCTTGTAGTCGTTTTGTAGTAAAGCTCACAATCTACTTCTCGTTTTTCGGTGATTCATTCATAGCAAATTGATAGCGAATTGCGATGATAGTGTCACGGGCACAGTCTGACATAGGTTTGAGGCCTGGCCTCGTCGCCAGTGAAAGCAAGATAAAGACTGGCGGTCCATACCTCCGTGCACCCAGGCCTACCGACTATGATAGCGCTATCACATGACAGACCCCTAGCAGGAAACTTCTTCAGGACTTAGAGATAATACCACTTTGAGGTTGATTCTCTCCTTTTACAATTAGCAGCGGGCGTATTACAAAAGTAAAAGCGATTGTGGCAGCATTGGCAATAATATACTGGCCCTGGGTCACTGGTAATGTAAGCACTTCACCATATCCTTTCAAGACGGAGATTTAAACGAAAACTGACTTGGACCCTCAAACTGATCATGTCAAAAATGGATATAAATGACATTATGAATAGTAAAGGCGGACGGCGTGATTCTGGCCACGTCACCCAAGTGTTGATTTGTCTATACTATATGTGACTTGCGCCACGGAGCCCGTTCTACCTGTCATATATGGATTGCAGGACCAGTTTATGTTGTTTACATATAATAGATGTATGCCTTGTGCCTCACAATAATATACTACTTCTGACATTCTATACCGTGTGACCAGAGTCATCTGTCCTTGGTGCTGCCAATCATTTCTGATACTGATGTTCCTCTACGCCAGTGGTTCTCAACCTTTTTTGGCCTGTGGCCCCCCCCCCACCCCCTGTGCCCCTTCACCATATTTGCAGAACGTCATTCCCCCCTTTCGTATTTCCTACCTAAAAATCCCGCCCCGTAATGGAAGCTAAATTTAATAGCACATACTAAAATAAGTCTAGACGTCCACATAAAACATGATTTGTGGGTCTACTTACTTTATAAATTGAATTTTAGAAGGGTGAGACTTACAGAACCATACAGTATGAAGGGAAAAACAATATCAAGTAATCGGTTCTTGTATTAACGCGATCTTGAAATAATCTTAATTCCCCCACCCCCCTTTCTGGGGGGGGGGGGGAAATTCCCCACCGGTTGAGAACCACTGCTCTACGCCATGATGTCAAACTACCCAGCATCTTCTCTCTTGGTCTCTTCCTCCTGCCTCCCCCCCTCCAACTTGCCCGTTGTTACGACATACTCCATCCTCAACCTTCACACAACATGCCCTAAGATTGCGGACTCTCTTTTCGTGAGTTAACTTCTTTCAAGATATCTTCAGCTGCTCTTTTTATCCGCTCACCGTGTTCTCATCAATCTTCGATAAAGCAGCATCGCCGCAGCCTCCACATCATTCCTCACGTGTCTGCCAATTAGTAGACTCATTTATTAATATGGATTGTAAAAGAATAAACATATACAAATATTAACAACTATAATGTGTGTGCCTCACATGGCACTTGTTTTGATTACTATGGAGGACCGGCCTGCTTTGTTTAGAGCTCGCCTGCCTCACGCATCATTTGGTCCCGATGCATACATAGTGCTTCTGTCATCATCATCATGCGCCTTGTCGATAAGCATGGGCGGTCATGTTTCGCCATCTAACATGATCATCAGAGTCGTGGATCAGCTCAGTGTTCTTGTCTCGACTATACCATGTGGCCAAGCCATCCAGGTATCTACTTCTCTGTCTTTCCCTTGTTCTTTTCCCCTCGATCTTGCCAGTTGTCATCAAGTTCTCCAATGTATTTCTTCTCATAACATGGCCAAACAATTGTGACTATCTACGTCTAATTTCTCAAATCAGAGTACGATTTTCATTTGTTTGTTGTTGGACTTGGTCATTGGTTTTTCTGTGTCTCCATGGTATTCTTTGCATGTTCCTCGGAAACCACTTTTCTAGTGTTTCTGTACGAAGTGCAATAACAGGTAAGCCATTGGTCCTGTAGGATCAACACACACAGACATAGCAAGCAAGTTCGGCTCGACAAACAACTACTTATGAGGAAAAACAAACGTTAACAAACAGCTACACAAATGAGAAAAGAAAATGTTAAAAGAGATTTGATGTGAGACAAGCAAATCATACGCATAAAAAATTAATATACAGAATACAGGTAATATTAATAAATATTTACGATTATAACACGCACGGGTATAAAAAAATAGACACCACCCATATCCATTGAGGATATTTCGTATGCTGTGTCTGTATTGGTTAATTTTGTACAATTAATGTATTCAGAGTTGTTAGTGAATGATACTGTACGTTAATCTATGATGTGTCTGTATTGCTTTATTTTGCACGATTAGACGGAAAGCAATGGCAAACTACCTTCTGCAAAACTTGCCAAGAAATAATAACAACCACGAAAGACAACATAATAAGAAAGAGATCTAGTGGCGAGAACCCCAGGCCAGGCTGATCAAATAACACTGGGGAAGAGTATGACACAGGGGCCAATACTAGTAATCGTGATGACGGAGTTAATCCTGACTGTGTTACCAAGGATATACCCTGTGTCAGACTAAGAAAGAGAGTGAGAATAGTGACGTGGAATGTGAGAAGTCTGTATGAGGGAAAGCTTACAGTAGTATGTGATGAGATTGAGAGGTTAAATATTAAAATTTTAGCAATTAGTGAACATCGTGGGAGAGGCAAGGGACATTTTAAAAGTGAAAACGGAAGTCTTTTCATATATTCTGGTAGAGATGTCGGAAGCCAGAGCGGAGTGGCATTTTGTTTAGATAAACAACTGCAAAATAGTTAATGGGATATAACCCAGTTAGTGATAGAATCCTCACTATCAGACTTAAAAGCCGTCCAAAACAAAAACAAAACAACAAAACAAACACACACAACTCTTATACAGATATATGCAGCAACTTAAACAGCAGAGGAGGACGCAATTGAAGATTTTTACAACACACTACAAGACACATTAGATAGATTGGTCATAATGATATAACAATAATAATGGGATATTTTAATGCTAAAGTAAGTACAGGAAGAGCTGAAAATGAGAGACACGTTTTAGGAAAATTTGGATTGGGAAATAGAAATGATGCAGGTGACAAACTAATTGAATTTTGCACAGAAAATGAGTTAACATGTATCAATAACTACTAAGAAGGCACTTTACAACACAATCTTCCTACCAACTCTGTGCTACCAATGCCAAACCTGGACAATGACAGAAAAAGAGAAAAGAAAAATCACAACAACAGAAATGAGGTTTCTGAGAAGAATACTCAACGTATCAAGAAGAGATAAGATCAGAAATGAAGAAATCAGGACTAAAGTAGGGGTTAAAGCTGCTCTAGATTTTATTAGAAAGCAGCAAGTCAAATGGTTTGGCCATGCAAGTAGGCTACCAGTCAACAGTATGCCACAACAAGCAATGATGTACAGACCAGATGGAAACAGAGGAAGAGGCCGACCACGTAAACGTTGGACGGAGGGAATAACAGAATCCATGGGAATGTCGATATACGAAGCCCATAACCGGGCACTCTCACGAAGTTTATACTTCACCTCGACACCGCAAGGTACAAGAGGAACATGATGAGATGAGATGAGATGAATGAGCTAACGATAGCCAACACACTTTTTAAACAATGTCCAAGAAGACTCTTCACTTGGAAGTCCCCGGACAGTATTACCAAAAATCAGATAGATTATTTTTTAATATAACGATCAAGCATAACATCTGCAAAATCCCTACGAAGTGCAGACTGTGATACAGATCACCAGTTATTAGAAGCAGATCTGAAATCAAAACTCAAAAAGCTTACCCGAGGACCAAGGCCACTTTGTTTTGATTTCACAAAAATACCGGATGCATACAACGTAGAAGTCAGGAATCGTTTTGGGGTTTTGATGTCTGTACAAGAGGAAATGACACCTGGCAAACTGGCAGTACAAGCTAGAGATATCTTGATAACAGCAGCCAAGGATTTAATTGCGACCAGGACTAAGCAACATAAACCATGGATTACATCAGACACGTCAGAATTAATAAAACAACGAAGGGAACTGAAAAAGAAAGGAAGTGAATCTGATAACAGCAATATGAAGTATACATCTTTAACTCGAGAAATAAGAAAGAACACAAGAAAGGACAAAAACCAATATATACAAGATTGTTGTGTTAACATAGAGCAATATCATAACAATGGAAGAGATTACGAAATGTTCAAAGAAATGAAGTTATTGACAAGAAATGATCAACCTCAATTAAATGTTATCTGTGACAAGTTGGGAAATACCTTAACAGAATCTAGACAAATTCTAGAAAGATGGCAGGAATACTGCAGTAGAATGTATGAAATGAATGACTGTGAGGATATGAATGATATGCATGAACCAATGACAGCAGAGACAGAGCCTCAACCCTCATTAGATGAAATTGCATGGGCAATAAAGAATCTGAAGAATGGTAAATCACCAGGATGTGATGAGATACCAGCTGAACTAATTAAAGCGGGAGGGGAAGAAAGCATACAAATCTATCACGCAAAATGTAAAAAGATATGGATATATGGTATATGGCCAAAAGCTTGGAAAAGAACTATCTTCATTCCAATACTAAAAAAGGGCAACCTGAAATTATGCACCAACTATAGAACTGTTGCCCTGATCAGTCATGCAAGTAAAAGTCTACTAAAAATCATAATGGGAAGACTTCGTAAGAAAATGGAAGAAGAGCTTAACGTGGTTCAAGCTGGATTTAGACAAGGAAGAGGAACAAGAGATCACATACTCAACATGCGTTTAATAATAGAGAAGTGCAAAGAATTTAATGTAAACCTATTCTCATGTTTTGTGGATTATTCAAAGTCATTTGACTGTGTACAACATCAGAAACTTTGGGAAATAATGAGGAATATTGGCTTTCCATCACATGTAGTTCAACTCATAAAAATGCTCTATCTAAACCAACAAGCAGCGGTTAGAATAGATAGCGAGACATAAGACTTGTTTGACATCAAGCAAGGAGTCCGTCAGGGCTGTGTGCTGTCACCCTATTTGTTAAACCTATACGCCGAAAATATAATGAGAAATATCAGAGATGACATAACCAGGGTGCAATATGATACCCTAAATATCGGTGGTCATGAAATACCAGAGCCGGTCTCCGTGGTCGAGGCGTTAGCAGCTTTCAATGTAACCCCGAATACTCTCGTGGTTGACATGAGCGCACGAGAATTGGAAGCGGTTCGAGTCGCGCCAGTGACTTATGAGAGTATGGAGCCGGTCGCTCAGAAAGTCGTGGCTGCTGATGAGCGCAATCTAATCTATGAATCAACATACAGCTGAAAAATGCTGATGTTGACCACAACATCCTGAAACAGGATGGAAACGCGGGAAAAAAAATGAAATACCAGAGATTCGATATGCTGATGATACAGTATTGCTATCGACATCACAGAATGGGATAGAAATCAGGGCCAGGTTTTATACTTGCCAAGACCTACTAACACGTCCTAGTCGTGCGTCCTGCGCAACAGGTCCCGTCGGGGTCCTGATTAACGTAATAGGATCGCTGATTCTTCTGAAGTCGGAGAATATCTGCCTGCACGGCTAGGAACCACCAGTCTGCACACAAATAAGCCAGACATGGGAGAACGGATACTCACGCAAACCTCAGTCCGGTATGAGATCACACTGATGTTGGACAACAGGATGTCTTCATCAGACATACAGGACTTCACGCTGGAGTTCACAGCCAGCGAACGCAAGCAAGTAAGCACAACTTATATCTTAACATAGCAAAAACAAAGATAATGCATATAGATAAAATATTATGGAGAAAGAACTATATGTTAATGGGGAAAGATTGGAGGTTGTGGACATTTTAAATATCTTGGGTCATTGATTACCAACAATGGTGACACAATGAAAGAAATTAAACGACGACGATCAATTGCTCTTCAGAGACTAAAACAACTGAATAAATTATGGAGTGGGACAGATAGAACTACAAAAATTAGATTTTTAAGAGCATGCATCTTTCCCATTGCAACATACCTATGTGAGACCCGGACACTTAATAAACAAGCTGCACAGCGCATAAATGCCTTTGAATACAAATGTTATAGATGGGTTCTAAGAATATCTTGGGCAAAGAAAAGAACAAATGCATCCGTATTTCAAGAGCTGAATATTGAAGAGGGTTGGCTATAAAAGACGATAAAACTAAGAAAACTGAAATATTTTGGTCACTTAAAACGTCACGAAAGTTTGGAGAGAATAATAATGGAGGGGTATATGCCTGGGAAGAGAGGAAGAGAAAGGCCAAAGAGAAGATGGGTGCAGGATGTGGGGGATGATCTCCAGATGGGTGTATAGGATCTGGAACATCGTGCTTGTGATCCAGATTTCCGGAAGGTTGTTATGGGAACAAGGTTCTGCAAAGGACATGCTACTAAATGAATGAATGAAAGAATGAATGAATGAATGAATGAATTCTGTGTTTGTACTGGATACTTTTTTTGCGATTAATGTATGCTGTGTTTGTACTGGATAATTTTGCGCGATTAATGTATGCTGCGTCTGTATTGGTTAATTCTGCGCGATTAATGTATGCACTGTCTGTGTTGCTTAATTGTGCACGATTAACGTATTCCTTGTCATTTGTGGTTAACTGTGTACATTAATGTATGCTGTGCCTGTATTGGTTAATTTTGCATGACCAACTTAACACTTATTATTGCACTTCCTATTGGATTTATCAAATCCCACGGCAATCATCATCATCTAGTAGCTTGTTCTGTGCAAAACTTTGCTCCGATAACAGTCTTTCAAAATGTCTCTCCGTCATAGGCCAGTTGTCCCGCCTCTGTTGCTGCCATGTGTAAGTGTCTCTATGTCATTGGCCAGATGTCCCGCCTCTGTTGCTGTCATGTGTAAGTGTCTCTATGTCATCGGCCAGATGTCCTGCCTCTGTTGCTGTCATGTGTAACTGTCTCTGTGTCATAGGCCAGATGCCCTGCCTCTGTTGCTGTCATGTGTAAATGTCTCTATGTCATCGGCCAGATGTCCTGCCTCTGTTGCTGTCATGTGTAAATGTCTCTATGTCATCGGCCAGATGTCCTGCCTCTGTTGCTGTCATGTGTAAATGTCTCTATGTCATCGGCCAGATGTCCTGCCTCTGTTGATGTCATGTGTAAATGTCTATGTCATAGGCCAGATGTCCTGCCTCTGTTGCTGTCATGTGTAAATGTCTCTCCATCATAAACCAGATGTCCCGCCTCTGTTGCTGTCATGTGTAAATGTCTCTCCATCATAAGCCAGATGTTCCGCCTCTGTTGCTGTCATGTGTAAATGTCTCTTCATCATAAGCCAGATGTCCCGCCTCTGTTGCTGTCATGTGTAAATGTCTCTCCATCATAAGCCAGATGTCCCGCCTCTGTTGCTGTCATGTGTAAATGTCTCTCCATCATAAGCCAGATGTCCCGCCTCTGTTGCTGTCATGTGTAAATGTCTCTCCATCATAAGCCAGATGTCCCGCCTCTGTTGCTGTCATGTGTAAATGTCTCTCCATCATAAGCCAGATGTCCCGCCTCTGTTGCTGTCATGTGTAAATGTCTCTCGATCATAAGCCAGATGTCCCGCCTTTGTTGCTGTCATGTGTAAATGTCTCTCCATCATAAGCCAGATGTCCCGCCTCTGTTGCTGTCATGTGTAAATGTTTCTCGATCATAAGCCAGATGTCCCGCATTTGTTGCTGTCATGTGTAAATGTCTCTCCATCATAAGCCAGATGTCCCGCCTCTGTTGCTGTCGTGTGCAAGTGTCTCTCCATCATAAGCCAGATGTCCCGCCTCTGTTGCTGTCATGTGTAAATGTCTCTCCATCATAAGCCAGATGTCCCGCCTCTGTTGTTGTCATGTCTAAATATCTCTCCATCATAAGCCAGATGTCCCGCCTCTGTTGCTGTCGTGTGCAAATGTCTCTCCATCATATGCCAGATGTCCCGCCTCTGTTACTGTCATGTGTAAATGTCTATTATAAACCATATGTCCTGCCTCTGTTGCTGTCATGTGTAAATGTCTCTCCATCACAAGCCAATAATATGCCAATTTACTCAATGTCATTTGTCTTAATAAAATTTCTTCAATGTTTTTACCGTCAAGTAACGTTTAGAGGTATAGTTGACGTTCCGGCGGACGATGGGTGGCAATGGAGAGTGTAATTCATTGTGAATCTACTTTGTCTTTGATGTCGTCAATCAATTTTCTCCTCAGGCGCACCCTTGCTCTCGTATCAGATCTTCTTTGGTGTAGCGCTAGTGCTGGTAACTGATGGTGTTTCAGTCTAACCATTGGATCTTCTGCCTATTTATGTATGTGGCACAGGATGGTGATACGACTGTCAGTCTGATAACATTTCTCACTCGGTCTCGTATAGGTAAGATGGCAGGTTTTCTCAGGCATAGTTGTTTCTACACGAACCTATACATTTACTGTTTATGTTATCTCAATGGCCTCAAGTGTTTCTCGGCGATAGTAATGCATCTACAGTTAAAAACGCACTTGTATTTTCGTGACTCTCTCTCTCTCTCTCTCTCTCTCTCTCTCTCTCTCTCTCTCTCTCTCTCTCTCTCTCTCTCTCTCTCTCTCTCTCTAATCGCCCTGTCTCCCACTCTTATTCTCTCAAATATGTATACATAATAAATATATTTAGCGGACCGTTTAGCACAATAATAATTGATGTAACAATAATTTACGCCAGGTATGTAACACTAAGGGCATTTGACAACACTTTGTGTTAAAGTAACAATGCCATGACGTATCAACATAATTACAACATAACAGCTATTTTCATCAAGACCTCTGTTGACCATCTCGTAATACACACTCACAGACGGACACAAGCACAGCGTGTAGACATGTAGCAATGGTTTGTAATACATGAACACCGTTATGAAGTGGCCATTGTGACTGTGGTTTCCACTGGTCATTTTGATATGTACTGAACATATGGATAACAATATGGCGACATCAAATTAGGGTTGCGGTACATATAACAAACTGTTAATTGAAATATGAGAAAGATAATATTATGTTGCATTGTAATGCATGTACAATTCTCTCTCTCTCTCTCTCTCTCTCTCTCTCTCTCTCTCTCTCTCTCTCTCTCTCTCTCTCTCTCTCTCTCTCTCTCATTACTGTATATATATATATATATATATATATATATATATATATATATATATATATATATATATATATATATATATATATATATATATATATATATATATATGAACATACTCATCATTTATACAATTGCGTTTACTGTAAATGTACTTAAATTTGACATGTTGAATATATAGATGATATATAGACGGAAATATTGTAGACAGGCCCATGTGCCCAATTGCAAACTCTTTGAAAATAATTTTTACTAGTTTATTCACTCTCAATTTCATGTCTGTCTGTCTATCTGTATCTGTCTCTCTGTTTAATTCACTCCCTTACAATTTGTCTAACTTTCTTACTTTCTATTTCAGACTCTCTAACTCCTGTTACTAAATTACACACACACACTCTCTCTCTCTCTCTCTCTCTCTCTCTCTCTCTCTCTCTCTCTCTCTGTCTCTCATCTTACACACTCTGTCTAAATCTATCACTGTATTTCACCCTCTTTCTCATTCACAATATTCGCTCGCTGTATTTCACATTATGCACCCACTCAATCTCATTTTCCCTCACTCTCACACTCTCACACACACACTCTAACTTTCTCACACTCTCTCTCTCTCACTGAAATTCACATGGTCTCTCACTCACACACTCAACCTTTCTCTGTTTCTCTCTCTCACACATAAACTGACTCACATTTACACACTTACTCCTTCTCATTGTCTCTTACTCACATATTCTATCTCTATTTTAACTCTCTCACATACTCATTCTCAATTTCTCTCCCCAACAGCCACAATACCCTCCTCCGTTCCCATGCGTATGTGAGATTGTGGAGTACACATGTTTGTATGTGAGATTGAGGAGTACACATGCTTGTGTGTAAGATTTGGAGTATATATGTTTGTGTGTGAGATTGACGAGTACATATGTTTGTGTGTGAGATTGTGGAGTACTCATGTTTGTATGTGAGATTGTGGAGTACACATGCTTGTATGTGTGAGTGTGGAATACAAATGTTTGTATGTGAAATTGTGGCATTCCCATGTTTGCATGTTAACTTGTGAAGTAGACATATTTGTATGTTAGATTGTGGAGTACACATGTCTGTATATGAGATTGTGGTATAAAAATGATTGTATGTGAGACTGTGGCATTTCCATGTGTGTATGTTAGCTTATAAGTACATATGTTTTAGTATGAGATTATGGAGTACACATGTTTGCATGTGCGATTGTGGACTACATATGTTTGTGTGTGAGATTGTGGAGTACACATGTTCGTAAGTGAGATAGTGAAGTACACATGTTTGTGTGTGAGAGTGTGGAGTACACATGTTTGTGCGTGAAATTGTGGAGTACTCATGTTTGTATGTTAGATTGTGGAGTACACATGTTTGCATGTGAGATTGTGGAGTACATATGTTTGTATGTGAGATTGTGGATTACACATGTCTGTATATGAGATTGTGGAGTACACATGTTTGTATGTGAGATTTTGGAGTACACATGATTGTATGTGAGATTGTGGTATACAAATGTTTGTTTGTGAGATTGTTGAATACACATGTTTGTGTGTGAGAGTGTGAAGTACACATATTTGTATATGAGATTGTGGTACACAAATGTTTGTATGTGAAATTGTGGCATTCCCATGAGTGTATGTTAGATTGTGAAGTGCATATGTTTGTAAGCTACATTGTGAAGTACACATATTTGTATGTGAGATTGTGGAGTACACATATTTGTATTTGAGATTGTGGAGTACACATGTCTGTATTTGAGATTGTGGTATGCAAATGTTTGTATGTGAGATTGTGGCATACCCATGTTTGTATGTTAGATTGTGAAGTGTTTGTGTGTGTCAGATTATGGTATACAAATATTTGTATATGAGAATATAGTATACTTCTAGTATATGAAGCTTAAGCACATAGAGGGATATGTTTATTTCGTGTGACCTATAGAATGAGTCTGTAGCACGTGTAAAGATATTTATATCTCATGTAACCAATAGGAGAAGGCTGTATCAATTATATATATATATATATATATATATATATATATATATATATATATATATATATATATATATATATATATATATAAAATCATCATCAAGTGCCCTGCCAGCACCTGGGTCGTTGGTGTTCTGCATCAACTCCCGCTAAAGGTATTCCTCCATTCCACCGTCTCAATCCATCCAGCATAATTTCTCTTGGTCTGCCTCTGCTTCTCTTCCCCTCGATCTTTCCAGTTGTCACGATGTTCTCCAATGCCTTTCTTTTCATCACATGCCCGAAGAAAGATGTTTGTCCTTATTGTTGTATATAATATTCTAGTGTCATTAGTCTGTATCAGGCAGTCGTTGTTAGTTACTCTGGCAGTCCAAGGAATTTTCAACATTCGTCTCAGGAACAACATCTCTGTTGCTTCTAATTGCTTCTTAATTTGTTCATTTACATTCCAAGATTCACTGCCATACAGCAAAACTGGTTCTACATAGCATTTCAGCACTCTCTTTCTTACATTCAGTGACAGTGACTTATTGCATAAGATACTTTTCATTTTCTGAAATGCGGCTTTTGCTTGCCCTATTCTGCTTTTAATCTCTGTTGTACATCTTCCATCTGATGTTATAAATGCCCCTATGTATTTAAAATTATCCACTTGGTTAAGAATTGTCCCTTCTATTTCTATGTCACATTTTGGTGTCACCATTTTCTTTGATATCACCATTGTTGCTGTTTTCTTGATATTCAAGGACAGCTCTTTCCTTCCACTCTCTGTTACTACAATGTCTAACAATTGTTGTAGGTCTGTTGAATTATCCGCCAACAATACTGTGTCATCAGCATAGCGTATATTATTTATATTATAACCTTCAACTAGTATTCCTGGCTTCTCTGTGATCTCTCTCATTATTACTTATCTATATAGGGAGAAGAGATCTAGTGAAAAGACACACCACTGTCGTACTCCTAGCTGTATCTGTTCGTAACTACCCTCTTTATTTCCCATTTTAATTGCTGCTACTTGGTTCCAGTAAATATTCTTTATTATTCTTAAATCTTTCCCATCAATGTTGATTTCTTCTAACATTTTAATCAGTTCATCATATTTAACTTTATTAAATACTTTAGTATAATCTATGAGGCACAAATATATGGTTTTCTGTTTCTCTATTGACCTTTCTGTTAGTATCCGCAGTGTATATATTGCGTTGTTTGTGCCCTTTCCATCCACAAATCCATACTGTTCTTCACTAATTTTCCTTTTTATTTTCTTTCTTGTTCTTCTCATTATGATTCTCAGTAGAAGCTTAGTGATATGGTTTATGAGCTTAATTTTACGAAAATCTTCCCATTCAATCGCTCCTAGTCTTTTTTGGTATAGCTATAAATACAGAATTTAGCATATCGGGCGGTAAATATCCACAGTTGTAAATAAAGATATTTCTATGTGCAGTAAAAGTGGTCCTGTGCCAATGTAAAGCCTAACTCCAGTGTCCCTCAAGTATGTGCGTTTGTGGATCCTTTAGCAATCGTATACAGCATGTTGTCCTTGACCAACGTAATGTTTCAAGTGCATTAAATCTTTGACGTTGGTGATCATGTGAGTCCACAATCTTCTGTTTCGTGCAATGCCAATAATTTCTTAAACTGATGTTCCTCTATACTAGAATGTCGAGTCGCTCAGTATCTTCTCACTCGGTCTCCCGTTGCCTCTTCTCCCCCTAGCCCAAACTTTCTCGTTGTCCATTGTACTCCAGCTTCACCTTCGCATGAGATGCTCAAAGATGCGGCCTGTTCTCATCTATTGCACAAAGAATAGTGACCGTTTTATGAAAACCAACTGGTGTCTAAATACTGTAATGATGCAATTATTTCAGGCATAACATAGTAATATATTTTCAAATATTTATGTTGTATTTTTGCGTGTGTTCACATACAAATCAGTTGCAATTGTTGCACTAGAAGTTAGAGACGATACCTGCAGTATACACACTGAGGTGGTGAACACCAGCTTTCTCTCCCTCACCTCTATACAACACTCCCGAGTCGGTGATATTAAATATTGTTCAGGAGAATCTTCGTTAATTGTGATCTCAGGAACTCTTTATCCGCTTCATCATTTAACTACAAATATTTAACAACATAACTTTGAAGTGGCAGTTGTCAGACCGGTATGTGCTTTTCGAGGTAAGGTGTTAGGTATATTATAAGTAGTTTGCCAGAGTAATTGAGGTAAGGGAGCGATTTACTTAGCTCACTACTTTTCCCTAAGCCATAACAGGAGGCACTGTATGTATAATTCTGACGTGACGTTGTTTTAAACTCAAACAAGGTCACATAGTCACAGAACCTTAACCCGTATCTTCTTAAGAAAACATGCATGATCTCGGACGATCAATGAAGGTAACAGTAAACAGTCTTTAGAAGTTCGTGACGGGCATATGACAAACAGTGGCATGTCACCACACATAGTGAATTGAAATTGTGTCAAGAGGAACGTTTGTCCACATGTTGCCGTGATTTTGTTTTATGCCTAGTTACAAGAGGAGAAGCGGGCTTCGGAACTCTTGCATAGCTGAAGGCTGAATGCGGAGATTGTGGTCTCATGAACTCGTGGCCGGGCAGAGCCGAGGCTGATTTGCTTCTGTGAATTGTAGCACTGGCCACTTGGCTGGCTGAGAGGGTCAGAGCAGCGGGGCCGGAGTTTGTACTTCCTGGCGTGTCTAGGTGCTGGTAGAATGCTCTTCCCAGGCCTCCACTGTAACAAAACGAAGCTGCTTTTCTCTCCACCTTTCGATCAGAACCACAAGTGGAACTTGCTGAAAGAGTGTCAATTGTCAAATTATGTGGAAAAAAGTGTTGCGTCTGTGAATTCGCCGATCTAGGATCCGCAAATCTTGGGCTGTCGTTAATATTTTTTGAATAGCTGGGGGACTGCTGATAATTTTCTTGTGGCAAAAACATATTAACAATCCCAGTAGGTGTGGGAGAATGAATGAAAGCAGTGTGCCCTTGTTTGTCTGAAGTAAAGGACACCGTTCTCGACATTGCTAGTGAATGTTCACTGGCAATGTTCTCGCTTCCACAACATGAAATGTTGCTAGAGGGACTGGCACTTCTAGAATCGTGTTGCTTCAGTGGTCTGAAGACAACCATTTCTTGCTTGAAGCTAGACGGTCTTATGGGGTCAGGGGAGGGTTTTGAAGGTTTTAGTGTTGGTTTTGAGGCGGTCTGAGTTGATTGCGGCAATAAATGAGCAGACGGAACACTGGGTTCTAAGTTGAATGAAATTCGCGGTGGTGTTGGCTTTTCGTGGAATTTCGATGAGGTAGCACTTGAATGCCCAGATCTAGGTGGAGTAAAAGAATGCCTTCTCTCCCTTTCATCTATACAAAACTCCTGAGCGGGCGATAATAAACGTCGTCCAGGAGAATCTTCATTAATTGTAATCTGAGGAACTCTCAGTTGATTTCCTTCCCGCACTCCTGCACCACGCGCGATAGGGTTGAAGGAATGTCTTCTATCAACTCGCCTGTCGTCTTGGAAGCCTTGATAAGGGAATTGGTAGCCTTCAGTTGTAAGACAACTGACAGCACTGTCTGAGGCTGAATGCTGAGGCCTGTCTGGTATATCATTCACTGCCAAGGATGGTCGCCCCTCAATGAAAGGATCTAGCCCAGGAACCTGAAGAAAACCCGAAGATTGCTGTGGAATGTGAGCTGGGCGTATCTCTTCTAGCAGGCTACCAGGATTGAAAGAGGCTCTCCGACCATCCATGTTGCCAGTGAACTCAGGCCTACTGAGACCCATAGGGTTAAAAGAGTGTCTTCTATGTTCATTAGGATCGATGTGAAAAATCTTCGTATCTCTACGTATAGGGTAAAAAGAGTGTCTTCTGGTGGTAGGTTGAGGAGCGACATTGCTAACCCGATTACGAGTCGAGAAAGGATTGACCGATGATCGTCTGCGATCGCGTATTGTTTTCCTTTCTTCCCCGGCTATGAACTTATCACAGGTAGTGTATGGTATAAACGAGTTGCGTCTAATGGCAGCCACAGTATGGCGCCCATCTGCAGATACTGAATCATTGAAACCTTCTTGGCTTTCTGAAGCCTCTAGCAGCAACATGAATTTCATTCTTCTTGTTCTCATATCACCGCACGCAAATGTTCCACGCCTCTCAATAAGCCGGGTTAATGGAAATGAACCATATCCTTTCTGTAAGATATCTTCGTAACTGTCCCTGTGATAGGATGGTAGGGCTTTCACTGAAGAAAATCGACGTTGTCTCTCTACAAACATATCAGAGGATCCAGAATTCCATTGAACAATAGTCCGCAACATCATGGACTTTCTCCTCAGTCTTGCCTCGTCCATAGTGTAGTCGCAGCTAAGAGTCCTAGAGTCTGTTATTTTTGGTGCAACACGACCAGCTCGCTTAATACTAGCTGAACGACGTATGTTTGGTAGCGAGGATGTTTTCAGCCAGTTGTCTTCACTCCTTAATCGTTGTATTCTGGCTTGGATAATACTGTAGCTCTTATTGGGAATAGGAGGCGAAGGAGTGTATCCTTCACACTCTATATCAATCTGTTGTTCCAGGGTCAGTGGCTCACTGGCTTTGTAGGGAATATAATCGGGTGTGTAGTCTCGACCGTAGCTCTGAATGTCTAGTAAGCGGCTGTGCTCTGCTGCTTTTGAATAAGCGGTGACTAATGTTTGTGCATAGCTCTTTTTCATCTCTCCTATAATGAAATCATACAGCTCTTCCTTACTGAAGACGGCTTTCTTTCTGTCTGGTACAAGGATTGCATACTTATCTAACACTTCGCAGTAAAATACGCAGGCAGTGATCATTGCGAATATTCCCATAGCCATAAAAACGGGACCGATATAAGCACATGCCTTCTGTGTGAACAGTTCAGAATTCAGACCTGGATCCTGGCTGATGTGCGTATTGTTTGTGTTCATGGAATCGGTTGAGTTCCCATAACTGCGACCCGGAACATATCCAACCACGGACATGCCAGCCCCAGCTGCGACTGCCAGAAGTCCGAGAGTGACAACAGCAGCAGCAGGAAGCAGGCAAGGCATGCGCAGGAACTCTCTGATACCAAGGCGTCTTCTGAATGGACGACGCTTCCTGAGTTTCTCGTCCAGCACCACATGGGGAAGTTTGGCGTTGGATACTTGCATGCCGGACTGGTGACATGGGTCTGGGCATTTACATAAGTATATCCCACTGTCAAATATGTGCCTCGATTGAGAAGTCACAGTA
>JACEFZ010004650.1:67500-95000 GCA_014155875.1 Cepaea nemoralis
AAGTTTTTACGTTCAGTAGTTTTCCATTGCTTTCTGAACGACCGGCTCCCATACCAACATGTTATAACACAACGCAACGCGACAAGGTCTGCTGCACAAATCGGTCGCGGCTGCGATTCGAACGCCTGGTAAGCGGCTCACGAACCGCGTTCGCAAGCCTTTGGCCACGAAGACCGGCGTAAAATTAGATAAGTATTTAATTTATAGTGTTCCCTGCATAATATCTTGTGATAGCTTACACATGCACAGTTGAGTAAGTAAGGACTCTTTTTGCCAAATGTATGGGGCACGGGACATGCGGTATTAGACTAGGTGGGTTATATGATCAGCATCACGTCTGGCGCCTTTACTCCCCAGACATTTCCTTATACCCATTTTAGACTGGCTCGACCAGAGTGCCCAAGTCAACTTTACAAATCTGCCCCAATGTGGGTGCGAACCCATGACCGCCAGGCGGACGCCTGGACATTTGGAATATTTTATTTCCATTTCTTCGCTTTGAACTCTAGCGTAGTCCCCACTGGTCTGATTACTGCGCCTGGGCCAGGTTTCCCTATAACCAGTGTCTATCGCCATTAGGCAAACCCACTCCGACTTCTGAGGTACTTGTAAATCTACGTCTCCAAGTCAATGATGAAAAGTCAATATTTTAGTCCACCTGACCGGTGTAAGGGTTGAACCCGCTACCTCGCCATCAGCACACCGGTATTTTAAGAGCGAGGGCTTTTATCCACTCGGTCATGCTGACGTCTATTTAACCTTGATCTGTATATATTTTCTGAGAGTGTTTGACGTTCCACAGCGACATTGCCTGAGATTGGCTTTCTTGTTTATTATGTAATGTCCAGGTGTCACATAACTGAATGCACTTCAACCAGTGTTTGCACAAATCCGACCCTGCTTGTCACTGATATATTCTTGACTTTAGATACTGGGTTCGGCCTGGCTAGAATATCTGTTACATGTGTTAATCTTGCTCATTATTCCGCTATTGAAAAATGCTTATGGGATTTTTTTTTTTCGCTCGCTCGATTTGAACTCAAGCGTAGTCCATACACACTACTTCTAGTAGTGCTGGACTGATTTTTGCATGTGAATTAGCTTACCCTATTAACAGTGTTCCTCACCATAAGGCAAATCCACCCCGAATTTAGAGTTACCTGTAATTTATGTCCCCGAGTCAAGGACGATAGGTCAACATTTTAGTCCAACTGTTCAGTGTAGGGGTTGAACACATTACCTCGGCATCAGCGCACTGGATGTTTAAGAACACGCGTTCTTATCCATTCGACCATGCTTAAGTATTGTTACATTATAACTGAGTGAGTGCGTGGCGCGACACTGTGAGCTGTGAGTTTCGTGTGAATTGCTTTTGAATCTGCCCAAGTTTTTAGTTTTGGAACGTGACTGCATGTTCGGAGCGATGGCAGGTGGCTATGTCCCAGAGTTGACCAGTTTTTGCCTTATGCAGAAATGCGTGGCTGCTGGGCTTCTGGTTGATGAACCGTCGGTGATGAACTGTATGTTCGTGGACTGTGTAGGTGAACATCTAGGAAACATCCAGATATGAAAATGACTGCCGATTCCATCAGAGATGAATTGGGTGTTTCGTGGGGGACTTGTGTGTTGACATTCTGGCGGCCTGTGCGGGCTGTTGTTTGTCGAGACTCCTGTCTTTTCCACTTTTCGCACTGGGCAGTGGGGAGCGTTTTGTGTGATATTCACTGGCACAGGAACGGAGCATAATGTGGATGACCCGTTGCAGTGAAGTTGGAACTGCGACTAACTAAGTAACTAACTAACATTATAACTTAGTGAATATTTCGCATTGGGTGCGGGAGCTGTCATCAGAATTATGTACCATATAAGGCCAGCGCAGGCGATGATTATGTCATGCCACGGACATCTGGCATCTTAGTAAGTGCAACTACTTACGGCGTTAAGCGCTACTCTGCCAACCCGAGCATGTTCTTTCTCAGTCGACCTATACTTCTAATAATTTCAGTATTCCTCTGTAACAGTCTCAAGAACTGGTCTTCTTATAATGAGAGACACAATAACTATAACTATGGCTATCTTTCTACAATGATTTAGTGTCTGCCTTTGTTAATATGTCGACTTCATTACTTGGATAATAGCTAGTTGCATATCCTTTACAGGACGTCGCAATAAACCCAGCAATGTTGGGCTGTTTATGGTTTCTTGACAAGTTTACGGTCAGTAGTTTGTCACTGCTTTCTAAACGCACCATTGAATGAAAACCAGCGCAATGCAACTATGTTTTGAATGCGGTATGCAGGTGCGAATTGCGTTCGTAACCCCATCGCCACACCTGGATAATAGACCGCTTGGATTTCCACCACATTCTTATCGTTATAAGAAGAAATCAGATCTCTGGTTTCTTTATAATCTTAGTACTGAGAGTCTGTGACTCACATTCCGACTGCTGCTTGCAAATCTGTCCAGGCCTCTATAAGTAGAATCACGTGTATGGACAAAGCTTGAGATCAAAGCGAGCTAACGCAAAACAAAAACATAAATGAAGTTCTGCCTTTCCTTGGATTATGACAGCAACAAACAAACGTACCAACCACACTGACTGGCTGTATTATGGGTTAATATCCAGCCATTTGCTAGTTGTCCATTCGGCTTCATTAATGGTTTCTTTCCGACTTCAATTTAGCGGCAATACAGGTTTGTGACTAATGTCCTTTTAGCTAGAAAAATGTTTCCTGTCTCACATCCATTTAGTCAGACAATTAGTCCCTAGCCGAAGTCTTTTAACCAGATAATTGGTTTCTGACCGAAGCCCAGTTAGCTAGATAATAAGTGCGTTCTGGAGTCATTTCCCTTATTCTTAACTCTATTTCTCACTAGTTACTGTTCCTTGCTCTGATGTTCCCAAAATTGATTTCTTCCAGAACACTGTTCTGGCATCGGAATCTGAGCGACGCAGTCTGCTTTGTTTTGATTTGCTGTTGTAAATGTTTGCCATAGACCTGCGGTGTGTACTTTAGGTAGTAATATAATATCAGATATTTCTCTTGCTCCGCCTTCTAACTTTGCGTCTTGAGCGACAATTGAGAGGAGAGAGAGAGAGAGAGAGAGAGAGAGAGAGAGAGAGAGAGAGAGAGAGAGAGAGAGAGAGAAATAGAGAGAGAGGAGAAAGAGAGAGAGAGAGAGAGAGGAGAAAGAGAGAGAGGAGATAGAGAGAAAGGAGAGAGGGAGAAAGGAGAGAGGGATACAGATGAGAGAGAAAAATGAGAGAGAGAGAGAGAGAGAAAGGAGAGAGAGAAAGGAGAGAGAAATGAGAGATAAAGAGAGAGAAAGGAGAGAAAGAGAGAAAGTAGAGAGAGGAAAGAGAGAGACAGGAGAGGGAGAGAGAGACAGGAGAGGGAGAGACAGAGAGGAAGGAGAGAAAGAGAAAAATAACGTTGAGAGAAGGGAGATAGAGAAAGAAGAGAGAAGGAGAGAGCGAGACAGAAGAGTAAATGACTCTGTTACATGCCTTGGGCGTATGGTGTTAGAATAAATGTTGTGTATATCCTTTACAGGACATCGCTGTCAACATCAGCATCCTTCAGCTGATTGTTGATTTCTTGGCAAGATTACCCTCAGTAGTTTGCCATTGCTTTCTGAGTGGCCGGCTCATATACCCCGTAAGTTACCGACGCGATTCGAACCGCTGCTGATTCTCACCGTCGTCACGTTACCTACGAAAGTATACGAGATTACGGAGAAAAGTTGCTAACCACTAAGCCAGGAAGCCGGCATGGTGTTAGAATAATAAGTGTTTTTTTTAGACCAATCGGCACTCAAGGGGTCACGTGGTCAGTGTCACGCAGGAAACCTTCACATTCCGTGACATATTCTGGTACTCATGTTATGCTGGGTCAACATGGGGTATCTGGTTAAACATGCTGCGTATCCTTGGCAGGCCCTTGCGATCAAACTCAACCCCAGTTAGGTTTACTTGGCAATTTTAGGTTCAGTAGTTTGCCATTGCCGGTCTCCCTGGTCTAGGATTTACACGATTTTCTCCGTAATCCCGTATACTCTCGTGAGTAACGTGACGTGCGCGAGAATTGGTAGCGATTCTCTCCGCGTCAGTAACTTACGGGATATATGAGCCGGTCGCTCAGAAAGCAATGACAAACTACTGAGCGTAATCTTGCCAAGAAATCAACAATCAGCTGAAAGACGCTGATGTTGACAGCGATGTCCTGTACAGGATATGCGAACAAAAAAAAAGTGTGCCATTGCATTCTAAGGAACAGTGAACATTGAAGTTCAACTAACCGGTGTAGGGAACAATCCCACCACCGCTCACTCAGGCACGTTAAGCGCAGAAAGCCACGCTCAGGTAATTTTAACAACCTGCCTGGATGCAAATTCCAATCCAAGCCGCTGGGCCGGGCGCAAGCGTCTAGCCACTATACTACCGCGGTTTTCGAACGACAGCTGTGGCATTTAAAATTACTCCGAACAATAGTATCTACAATCAGGAAAGGATCAATTTACACGCATTAAGCTGCACTGGGTATATACGGCAAGACCTATAATTACACAGACCGATCGGCAATCGATGTGGTCAGTATCACTCCCGTCGTTTTTACTTCCTGTGAAGTTTGTGGTACCTATTTTAGGCTGGGTAGACTCGTCAGTCCAGATCAATTTTAAATCCACCCGATGCAGATGGAACCCCTGATCATCGGGCCGGTGTTTATATTGAAAACAATATAGCGGTGTAGATACGAGATTTAATGCCCTAATGCAGGAGTCAACGGGTACCAGAAAGTGACATGTTAGCATCATATGTCCCAAAACACGGACCATTAAATTAGTTTATTGCTGCTGGATGTTTGTCTGTGCGAACGGTTCTTAGCATTATCTTCATCATGTTCCATGCCTATAAGCTGGGGCGGTCATGTTTCGCTATCTCACACGATCATCAGAGTCGTGGATTAGCTCCGTGTTCTTGTCTCGACCATGCCATGTGGTCCAGTCATCCAGAAAGTTACTTTTCTGCCTTCCCTTTGTTCTTTTCCCCTCAATCTGGCCAGTTGTTATCAAGTTTTCTAGCTTATTTAGAAATATTAAGTGAAGATGAAACCTAATGGTGTGTTTAGAATTAATCGATGATTTGTCGTACACGTGGGAAGATAACATCAAGAGATGGACGAACAGCAATCTGACAGAATGTACAGTAAGGGCGTGAGACAGACAATGTTGGAGATCCATTGCCGCCAGTCTTTATTGTGGAGACGGCGCTTGATTGACTGATTGCCAATTTGTTGTTTCTGTCACTAAATTCTAAGTATGCTATTTATCTGTCGTTGCCAATCAAGCCAGCACATACTAATGCTTTCTAATTGACTACAAAACATAGGAATGGTTGGAGACATGTATGTGATGTAGAAAGCGACTCATTTGTGTTTATAGCATCGCTTGGTGTAGAAGAGAATAAGAAAGAAACAATATTGATACTATTTTATGTGCACTTGATTCAGACAGAACTAGCATAGAAAGAAGAAAAATCAAGGCAGAGGTCAGATGTGATGATTGTGAACGTGGAAATCAAGAGGAAACTATTACATCAGTTTCAAAGAAATCAATCAATAAATCATGTGCCATGCCGGAAAGCGTGGGCGGTCATGACTCGCCATTTCACTCGATCACCAGAGTCGTGGATTAGCTCAGTGTTCCTGTCTCGTCCATGCCATGTGGCCAAGCCATCCAGATATTTTCTTCTCGGTCTTCCTCAAAGAAATACGGATATGATAATATCACACATCTGTAATGTAAAGTATTATGTTCAGAGACTATATATCTATCTTCGGATTGAATATCATGACATGACTGATTAACTGTATAACAAAACATCAAATGGGAATATGTAATCTATCACTGGTACTTTGCTGTCTTGTCAGACGATAGTTTGTTACATTGTGCTTCATAAAACGCACACAAATTACAAGCAAACCATGGATGAAGTTATACTTCTCCATAGCACGGAGCCTGGGCTGAGTTGTACAGATCATATGTTACCCATACAGTATGATCCCTCTTAGTCTGCCTAGTTTAATCTAGAGGAAAGGTAACACCAATACATCTGGAACAAAGAATAGCTGCAGAAGCTGCCGGATCAGCAAAGCAATGCTCTAACTGTCCACCTGTCAGAGCTTCGATCCTAGACCAGTTGCCGACCAAGGCTTGGGGCATGGTCTGCTCTGCCATGACATTTAATCTAAGGTTGCATTTCCTCGCACGATAATAGGGCTTGTACCCTCTCAGTAGCACTCCTTCGCCGGGCATGGAATCTATAGTGTTTATAATAATAATAATAATAATAATAATAATAATAATAATAATAATAATAATAATAACAATATAATAATAATAATAATAATAATAATAATAATAATAATAATAATAATAATAATAATAATGATTACATCACCAACAAGACCAGACTAGATATTTCCACAATTATCAAACATTTAGATCTCATTTACTGCTTTACGTCTTGAATTGAGCCGATATAATTGTTCGAAATTGTTCAAAATTGTGTACATCGAATAAACATCCAGCCAGACTGATTAGTCTGGCTCAAGCACACAGGATTACCCTCTGCGGAATACAATAGTGAAAATGTAGTGGGGAAAACTCACTAGTTAAAGGATGAACAGCTACACAAACTATTATCATAAATAAGAGAGCCGTTGGGAATGACTAGCTTGGAGGTATGGCATTCACATCTAATTAGAAAACAAGGTATTAGATCTGAAATCATGTTGTTTCCAGTGATGGTTTATGACGATGACGAAGATGAATCGACGTGACTGCATTCGGGATAAGCCAATAGGAGTTCGTTCTCTCCAAGATGCAGTCGAGGAATGTGCATGATGGATGTTGTTATTGCGATCTGGTTTGATAAGGTCAGGACCGTCCTCATCCGTTGCGATTCTTGTTCTTGTTCATTCCTCCTCCTCCTCCTCTCCTCCTCCATTTTCTTCTTTCAGTCCTTCAACCAAATCAAATTAGACATGTGTATCGTTTGGCATCTCCTGCAGCTCACTCCATATCCTCCCCATATTATTCATCTCTGTAACTTATTCTTTACTCTGTGCGTTGTTAAGTATTTTTTTATTTGCCCTATGTGATCCAGAAAACGGACTTTCCAGTTATACTATTAACAGATTGTCTCAATCCCTGTACTACACAGCGTGTTTATCTCATCTCTTGATTCACTGACATGTATCGAGCTCTTCATGAGTTCCCTGTTAGTGATTCTACTGAACCATTTTAGTCCTAGTCTGAGCATGCCGTCTAATGAATGTTTTTAGTTTATTAGCGAATGTTGTAGTCGTTCTCTGTGTTTCTTATCCATGTAGCAGCACCGACTTAACGTTAGAATTGTATATTCTTGGTGTTGTACTATATCCAATTTCTTTTGATTTTCACACATTTATTAGTGCTGGGGAACGCCTCTGTTGCCTTTTGTATTCTTCTTTCAACATCTGTATCTGTTCTCCCATGTTTGTCTACATTTCCATCTTAATAGTTGTATGATTCCGCCGCTTCAAGTGAAATTTCACTCATGAAGATCGGTTTATCATTTGCTTGATTTATTCTCATTATCTTTGTGTTTCGCATAAGCATTTATTTTATCTAATTGTTGTGACCCTCCATAAGTATATTTTCCATTTCATTTCGTTGTGGGACAGAAGGACAATGTCTGTGTAGGAGAGGAGGACGGTGTCTGTGGGAGAGGACAACAATGTCTGTGTGTGAGAGGAGGACAATGTTTGTGTGTGAGAGGAGGACAACACCTGTGTTGGAGAGGGTGACAATGTCTGTGTGGGAGAGGAGGACAATGCATGTGTGTGAGAGGAGGACAACACCTGTATAGGAGAGGAAAACAGTGGGTGTGTGCGACAGGAGGACAATGTCTGTGTAGGTGAGGAGGACAATGTCTGTGTAGGAGAGGAGGACAATGTCGTGTAGGAGAGGAGGACAATGTATGTGTGGGAGAGGAGGACAATGTATGTGCAAATCCCAATAAAGTTGCTTTGCCAGTCTATAGATTTCCATTTCTGACTGTATTTATGAGTCAATGAGATGCTCAAGAAGATAGAGATGGGGTGGATCCGAAGAGAGTGGTTGCTGTCTCTGGAGCGGGCTCGGCTGGCAAATATTAGTTTCATTGTCATGCCAGGGCATACGGGTGTACAAGGAAATGAACGGGCTGACAAGCTCGCAGGTATGGCTACTGTGGATGCCGAACTCGCCATGGACCAGGCTGACATTCTGAATGCTATGGTCAGGATGCGAGAATAGCAAATTAAAAGAGGTGTGGCCAAACAAGAACACTACTCAGGAAGCCAAAGACGATTCATAAATCAACGCAGAACTGGTGTCTTAGCCGCTACACGCTGAGTGATTTACTGAGGAAGGGATCCAAGCACTTATGGACTGAACGGTTCGATGTGCAATGAAGATGATCTGTCGACTGACTGACTGACTGACTCGACTGACTGACTGACTGACTGTTTTCTTGACTTATTCAGTCTCCGTAGAGATTTGTTCGCAGCAGACGAGCAATATCTCCGGAGGGCCTATTCTCGCCGGTCGCGAGATCCGCACAGTGGAAGGATGGGAGATTTGCTCGCAATAGACGAGCAATATCTCCTGCGGTATCTCTGGCGGGCCTATTCCCGCCGTAATGTCTGCAGATCTTTTTTTCCCTGTACAGTGACAATATTTTCAGAAACGTAGAAGATTTCAGAGGCATCACCATTGGGAGACGTAACATCAATAACATTAGATATGCGGATGCTACAGACAATCAGCTGGGTCTGCAACATTTAATAGATGCGGTTGTTGCACACAGTGAAAACACTAGGGTAAGAATTAAATTGTAACAAAACATAGATTATGGTAGTCACTAGGAAGAAGGAAACACCACAATGCAATATACAAGTGAATGGGAATATTCAAACAAGTGAATCGGCACAATTATCTCGGAACAGTCAAAACATCTTATGGGAAATGCCTTGAAGAGATTAGAATAAGAATTACCATGGCAAACGTAGCCTTTTGCAAGATGCTTTACTTCCCAAGACAGTCACTGAAACCTACTTTTAGACTTGGTTGACAGAAAGTGATTGCGAACCACTGAATATAAACTTGCCAAGAAATCACTAACAGCCAAACTCTGCTGCGGTTGTCTGCGACATACTGTAAAGGATATTCAACTAACTGACAGTCAAGTTCAGGTCAATTTTCAAGATTCACCTCGATGAGAAATCGAACCCATTACGATGGGACATGCAGGGAAGCGTCCTAGCCACTGTGTTACCGCGGTTCCACAAATGCAGTAGTGATAGTTTTCAGTCTGCGAAGAACGCGCCGACGCTCTGAACATGGCTAATAATCAGTAATCATGTTAGCAGTCTGTTGTCAACCCTGGCAGTAAATATTAATAGTAAATATTACATGTTAAAAAACATGTCGATTTACTGGTTCGAATATGAAGTCATAACACTATATTTATGTCTGAAACAGAAAAGACGCGTCTCCTTGTGAAACACTTGAGCGGCAGTCGGTAGACAAGAAGGGTGGAATGGCTAAGAGGTGATGACGTCCGCCTCTGGTAGGTCCAGACACGGTTGGAATCACCATGTAAACTGTTTGGATATTTCACACTAGATAAGAAAAGAACTATAAACACCCCTGGGGTAGTGGATCGGACGTCTAGTGTTCTCTGGTAAGGACGAAAAACTTGCGGGCTCTTGAAAAGTGCACACGTAAATAACCCTTGGGCAATGTGAATTTGAAAACAGTAGGCCGAACACACAGCTTCCCAGGCAGAGGTTCAAAATTGATAATAAACTACTCATGAAATATAATATTTACAATGTATTCCTTTAGAGAATTTAAACATATAAGGCATAAACAATATGTTGCACGATTTATTGTCAGGGATGTTTCGCGGCATTTCGCGAGATGCATACTTCAGAGTTATATATCATCTGAAGTGAATAAATAAATAATACTTCAGCTGAAACAATTAAAACGTATAGTCACAGACATTTTTCGAATGTGGAACATCTGTTATCCACATTGTAATTTCAAATTTACAATGAACTTTTTCTGTTTGCTAACGCCTCATATATTGGAGTAATCGTTTATTGTTCGTCGAATACATTAATTAAACCAAACGCTTTTTCTTTGTTTACTCTATGACCGCATTTTATTAGTTGATGAGAAATCGACGATGACAGCGTTGCGACTGCACAAGGATTTATTGCCTGGCATATTTCGCTGCATATCTGCAAGTGCATACTGTATGGTTATATGCATTTATTTACTTTATATTCAGCTAAAGTATTATGTATTAACTTTGATATATAACTTCGCAGTATGCACCTTACGAGATGCAGCGATGTATGTCGAACAATAAATCGTGCAACATATTGGTCGTGGCTTCTCTATTTACATAATATTTATAATACATATGATTCTCATATACACACATTTGGATCGTCGCTGGTGCTGTGGTGTTGGTGCAATCTGTTGAGAATCTCCGTGTGGGATCTATGGGAGGAAACTAGACCTCTTACAGAGAATATACGCGGGGAGCAAAAGGGTTCCTTGAAAATAACCGAACCAAATGTTTATACCGATTGAAAAAGAAAAAAGGCTTTAAAAGGCAAGACTTCATTGTATCGGATTGTATCCCTTATGGGATCTGCCGAAAGCGTCACAGTGCCAACTCTGTAGCTCCAGCGACGAGTCCCCCTGGGAATCTCTGAGAAAATAGCACCCATGAACCGAATCGAACCCACAACCTTCGGAGAGCGAGGCAAAAGCGTAACCACTTCGTCACCGAGACTTCCAGAAAAAGGCTTGAAGAGAATATATTTCTGTCTAAAGCAGTTGCTACGAATAGAAAAATCAAACGGTGATTACTCGAATTCTTGCACCATACAAATGAACATATTGACTCATAACTGTGTAGTATTCTACTTTGCACGTCCTTCACTGAAGGCCTGTCTGAATGCAGCCTACGGGCTCTATCGCACCGGAATGTGACTAGAGGGAAAATGACAGGCGAAATGGAAAAGAACACAGCGTGACGAAAAACAATTAATTGGCAACATAAAAAGAATAGCAAATTTTTCTGTGTCCCGGACAAAGTGAAATTTACAATCAATAAACAAGATGGCAGACTATCATCCAACACTACCCGTGTATGAAATTCAACTGAAGACGCGTAATGGAAGTTAAAAGAGGAGGAGTGAAAGACTGAGAGAGAAAGGACAAGGCGAGCAAGGTTTCGGAGTAGGGATGCACAGAAGGCGAGTGAAAGAGAACCAGCGCAATACATGTAAAGAAAAATTAGCGAAAAAGGAATAAAGAAAAAAAAAAGGAAAATAAGGCGATGGAGGGAAAAACAATGTGCATAACAGGGAACAGGTTGGACAATCCGGCAGTTTTCAGCAGCCTGGATGGTTTCTGGAACATGAGCATTTCTACTATGCAATTCCATACATCATATATGCCGGAAAGCGTAGGCGGTCATGATTCGCCATTTCACTCGTTCACCAGAGTCGTGGATCAGCTCAGTGTTCTTGTCTCGACCATGCCACGTTGGCAAGCCATCCAGGTATTTACTTCTATGTCTTCCGCTTTTTCTCTTTCCCTCGATCTTGCCAGTTGTCACCAAGTTCTCTAATTTATGTCTTCTCATAACACGTCCAAAATGTTTTGACTGTCTACGTCTAATTTCTCTAATCAGTTTACGATTTTCTACAATTGGTCATTGGTTTTTCTATCTGTTCATGGCATTCTTTGCATTCTCCTCAGAAACAACATTTCCACAGCCATCAGATGTTTTTCAGCATCATGTTATTTACAAGTTTAAACAAAGAACCTTCTAACACAGTGGTTCTCAACCGGTGGGGAATTCCCCATCAGGGGGGAATTTTAGGGTTTCCAAGGGGGGGGGGGGGGGGGGGAATTAAGATTATTTCAAGATCGCGTTAATACAAGAACCTATTACTTGATATTGTTTTTCCCTTCATACTGTACGGTTCTGTACGTCTCACCCTTCTAAAATTCAATTTATAAAGTAAGTAGACCCACACATCATGGTTTATGTGGATGTCTAGACTTGTTTTGGTATGTGCTATTAAATTTAGCTTCTATTATTACGTATACTGTGTATGGGCGGGGGCGGAATTTTAGGTAGGACATACGAAAGGGGGAATGACGTTCTGAAAATATGGTGAAGGGGGGCACGGGCCAAATTTTTAGGTAGGAAATACGAAAGGGAGGGGGGGGGGGTGACGTTCTGAAAATATGATGAAGGGGGGCACGGGCCAAAAAAAGGTTGAGAACCACTGTTCTAACACGTCTTAACTCATACTGGGGATAAGGGAGTAGACCCATATTGTATCAGTCGGCACTCGATGGGTGATGTGGACGCCGACCACTTCTACTTCCCAATACATTTATTTATACCCATCTGAGGCTGGGTCGTGTGTGGCTAGACGTATGGGGCCGTCAAGGCTAGCAAGGATTGGTTTCATTTTCGTGCCAGGGCATGCGGGTGTACAAGGAAATGAGCAGGCTGACAGGCGTGCGGGTAAGGCTGCTGTGGAGGGCGTACGAGCCATGAACCAGGATGATATACTGAATGCAATACGAGATGTAAGACTTTTGAGAGAAACAAGTGGTGATAGGGAATCTACAACCATGGTCAGACTGCGAGAACAGCAAGTTAAAAGAGGTGTGGCCAGATAAGAAAACTATACATCAGTGGTTCCCAACTGGTGGGGAATTCTGCCCCCCCCCCCGCCGAGGGAATTTTAGGGTTTCCGGGGGGGGGGGGGGGGTAAGATTATTTCAAGATCGCATTAATACAAGAACCAGTTACTTGATATTGTTTTTTTCCTCTAAATTTTACGGTTCCTTACATCTCGCCCTAATGAAATTCGTTTTATAACGAAAATAGACCCGCAAATCACGTTTTATGTAGATGTCTAGACTTGTTCTAGTATGTGTTATTAAATGTAGCTTCCATGTTTATGTATACTGTGTAAGGGTGGTGGGGTGGGGGGGGGGGAATTTATAGGGAGGAAATTCGAAAAGGGCGGGGGGATTAATAAACCAACCACTGGTACCGCTACGCACTGCGGGATTTACCGAGGAGGGGATCCGAGCACTTCGATTGATGTGCAATGATGATGATCTGTCGACTAACTAATTAACTAACTAGCTAGGTCAATCTTGGCGCCCAGTTCAATTCTAAAATTAAGAATACGCTCATATACGTATCGAAGCCACAACACTTGCGCAGCTGACGTGACATTACATAAGAAACTAATATTCATACACGACAAACAACATTTATGGAATTATCAAGAACATAGTTTACCACTTTAAAGTATAAAATTGTAGTATGAAATGTTCTAACTTCTTCTTCTTCTTCTTCTTCTTCTTCTTCTTCTTCTTCTTCTTCTTCTTCTTCTTCTTCTTCTTCTTCTTCTTCTAGTCCATGCCGCGTGGCGTTGGTGACCATGTCTATCCACAGCCTTCTGTCCCTTAGTGCTGTCAATAATTTCTTATACCGAGGTTTCGCCATTTCATGATGTCAAACATTTCAGCATCTTCTCACTTTGACCCCCTCCCCCCCCCCTTCCATGCACTCCATTGTGACAACATACTCCATCCTTCATCTTCTCATGAGTCTGACTTAAATGTTAACTTCTGGTTCAGAAGGCAATGTTCAAATATTGAACGTAACATTGCCTGGAGAATTAACCCATGATTGATCGCAACCTCTTGCAAAGGACATGTAGCATTATAAACAAGGTATGATCAAAATTAGCAGTGAAGAAGTCCTACCAGAAACAGATGAAAATCGTACACTGATTAGAGAAATTAGACGTAGGCAGTCAGAATTGTTTGGCCACGTTATGAGAAGAAATAAATTGGAGAACTTGGGGATAACTTGCTGATCGAGGGGAAGAGAACGGGGGGAAGGCAGCGAAGTTAATACCTGGATGACTAGGCCACGTGTTATGGTCGAGACAGGAACATTGAACTGATCGACGACTCTGGTGATCGAGTGAGATGGCGAATCATGACCGCCCAAGCTTATCGGCATGGCATATGATGATGATAATTGTTACAATTATACAGTAAAGGTACATTTTCTTGACGCGTATTGCGTATATGGTGCTAGCCGCGTAAACTTACAGACCAATCAGCATCTGTTAGTTAATCCGTCAGTATCACGCTCCATTGCATTTGCTTCCCGGAAAATTTCGTTGTACCCATTTCACTGCGAGTTGACGTGGTCAATGTAATAACAAAACCTCCGATTGATTATTATTTGATTATTAACTCACCTGTTATTGTGAATTTCCTAGTGATAGTTTGTTTTCCCACTTTAGTACAGCCACTTGTATCAAACATTATACTTGTTGTATTAATACACGTGCATTATTCCAACGATCAAACACAGTTTCCGATCTGTTCAGGGTGGTTTCTTTTAAACCACGAGTTCAAAATGAAATCCCAACACATCGTTTTTGGCCTAAGTTCTGCCGCTCCTATTTCCCGTGACCTTCAACTTTTGACCTGGAATGCTAAGCAAGTTACATGAGGTGAGTTCTATGATTAACGCGCCCAGGTGTGAAGCGCTGCGCACCACCAGTCTGATACCCCCACTTAGTTTTCTATGCGCTAGTGTCTAAGATATCCCTGCAGCTGTAGGAGCGATAACACTTATACATCTTCGAGCACTGTTTTTCATTATAATTTCACCTGTTAGCAAGTGTACGTGCCATGCAACATTTCCAGGCAATTTGACAGGCTGAATGGGTAGTAAGGCAAAAAGTAGACAAATTACCTAATTTGTTGATCGTTGAAAAAAAAAAAGGTCCCAGTATTCAGTGAAGGCAACAGATGAATGTTCTATTTATAATGTGTACAAGTAAAGTCGGCTTCGTGGGGAAGTTGTTACGGACGCACTTCGTAATCCTACATACCCGTGTTCGAAACACAGCTGTGGGAGATTTGGCAGCAGACAGCCTTACGTTGCTTTTTTAAATGAAAAGTAATAGCAAACTGCCGGCTCCGTGGCGAAGCGCTTAGAACGCGATTCGTAAGCCCACTTACCCGTGTTCGAAACACAGCTGCGACCGATGTGGCAGCAGACCGCATTGCGCTGGGTTTTAACGAGTTGGTATGAGAGCCGGTCGTTCATAATGAAATGGTAAACTACTGAGCGTAAAAACTTGCCAAGACATCAACAACAGCAGTAAAATGCTGGTGTTGACAGCGATATCCTGTAAAAAGGATATGAAAAAAAAAAAAAACACCACTGTACATAAACTTGCCCAGGAATCACGAACAGCCAAAAATTCCGGGGTTGACTGCTACGTCCTGTAAAGGATATGCAAAAACAAATAAAGGATCATGTGACACACCTTGTGACGTGTTGGGTATGTGGTGTTAGCCCCATATTTGTTACAGACTAATCGACACTCCATCCGTCTGTGTCAATCTATGTGAGGACAAGACTTCTAAGAACTGTATTGTGTCAATCTTGTTGTATGAACGCATATCATGGGTAATCAGCAGACCAGTCAGGCATGATGTGGAAATGTGGTCATAGATAAGAATGATGAGAATACAGTGGACGAACAGAAAGAACAAAGAAGATATCTTGAAGTTAGCTCACAGATAAGAATAATGAGAATACAGTGGACGAACAGAAAGAACAAAGAAGATATCTTGAAGTCAGCTCACAAGGAGAACTGGTTACTCGTATGAGAAGGGGACACTTCACATTCTATGGGCATGTCATGAGAAGGGGAGGGCTGGTGTACGTCGTCACAACGGGAAAGTTGTAAGTTAGGAGAAGCAGGGGGAGACCAAGAGAGAAGATGCTGGACCATTTGACATCATGGCACGGAGGAACAGCAGTATCAGAAATTCTACGCAGCAGAAGAGACAGAAAACTGAAGACACAACGACACACGACATCATCATCATTATACAGTGCCATGCCAGCTGGTGTAGGCGTTCATATCTCCCCTCATATCACGATCTTTGGTGTTCTGGATCAACTCTGCTGATGATATTCCTCCATGCCACCGCTTAAATCCATCCAGCATCATATCTCTTGGTCGGCCTCTGCCTCTCTTCCCCTCAATCAGTTGTCATGATCTTCTCCAATGCTTCTCTTCTCATCACATGACCAAAGAAAGCTGTTTGTCTTTTTCTTATTGTTGTATATAATGTTCTAGTTTCATTAGCCTCTTTCAGGCAATCGTCATTAGTTACTCTGGCATTCCAAGGAATTTACAACATCCGTCTTAGGAACCACATCGCTTTGCTTCCAAGTTCTTCATAATTTTAAGAAAAATCGCCACTTGATGAGTGATAAGCGAAGAATTACGCCGGTCGCCAATACAGCCCATATTATTTCCTGGTACCCAATTTAGACTGGATCTGGGAGACTTGGGAGCCCAGGTTAATGTAAACAACTCGGCATCAGTGGTGGTTCGAATACACAACCTCCTTGACCCCCTCCCCGACAAGCACTCGTGCCAGCCAGTGCACTACCACAGCTCCAGTTATAGGGCATGTGTTGTTATTATTTATTAACTCACTTACAGACATACCAAACAATATCCGAAGTTGATAACATTGAAGGCTGTAACATTACCATGCATTCGTACTGCCGAAGATAGTGAGCAGTAGAAGGATGTGACAACGAAGACATTCACCGATGCACCCGGACTGTTAACAATCGTAGTTATTGGGTAGAAGACTGTAGCATAACGCTAACCACCATTATTCATTTACCAAAACATGCCGCAAGAAGAGGAAACAACATTAAAAGAAATTGACTTCACAACCGCAAACGGAGACTAGGACTTAAAACTTAACATCGAAACTGGAACTGCAAAAGTGACAGATGACGTGGATTCTTAGAAAGATTTCATCAGACAAAGCTCGGAATACCATTGGACGAAGGAGACATGTGACCCGCTTTCGCGCCAACGCATATTTAGCATATGATAATTAGCGCACTTTTTCTGCAACCATTCTGATGAACAGATGTGAGAAGCTGGTGTGACCAAATTTTCAAACATGGAATTGCGGGGTGTCTGGATCTGAGGTAAGCTTGTGATTCCCGAGATTAGACTAAGAACCCGATGTATCAAGTATCAAGTAATGGTAACCCGTGTTTGTAATGTCAATTGAAATGTATTATTATTAATTAAAACCTCTGAAATGTAAAAAATGCTCGACTGTAGATTCTAACGACGCAGAGCCGTTCCCGGGCAAACTGACTCTAATATTCGCTTCGATGAAACTGCAATCTCTGATATTATTAACTTTAAGAAGTGCATTATACTACTCCATTCTATTCTGAACAACTGTACGAAGTGATGATTCTAAAGCAATCTTGTGCATTTCACCAGAAACATTGTTAAAGATGCTATCACTATCTACAGCTAAAATGACAGTTCGTGTACTAGAATAGGTGCCTTGTTTTAAAACAGACTTATCTATGTCTATTTTCAATTTAGAAAGTTGAGAGAGAAATCTAATCTTTTCTTTCTGCTTCATCTATTGAATGGATAGGGTTTGAAGGATCAATATTTATATTTATGTCAAATTTTAATTAGATAAGAGCACTTATGAACTGCATTACTTCAGAAGAGTTGAGCTTCGTGGAACTCCATCACACGAAGTGAACTTAACTCATTACTCAACATAACTTAACACACAACACCCCAACACACAACACCACACCACTCAACACAACAACAACAGATAATGGGAGAGAGTTATTAGACACAGAAGAAGAAGAAGTTGGTTAATTGGGAAAACACAGATAATTATTTATACACATTATAAACACCATTGAGTGGAAGAAATGTTATAAATGTATGTCATTTATTTACATGCATCTTGACACATTCTCACTCTTGTCACTGTCTTACTGTACACGTTCACTGACCCCAGGTCAAATGAGAACTTACATACAGCAGGAACCAGTTGATACAAGGCGTACACAGTGTGATAAACTCTGACCACCCCAAATTAACCCAACACTAGATTAGAGAAAAAAAAGGAGGGGAGGGGAACTAGTTCCTACTTCAGGAATTTAGATTTCTTCTGACCTACTTTTAGAATATTGTATTGGTAGGAATGTATATATTTATGTGAATATTCATCAGTGATCTTGGTGGCTACATACCAACAACCACCCAACACATCAGCAAACTAACCACCTAAATCAGACCTGAAAAGAGGGAAGCCGAGAGAAAGAGATGAACCACAAGTGAGATGGAAGATGACTTGGCCATGAGCAAAGTATGGGGAGGCCTTCAGTGGAGCTATACGGGCAGACCTGAAGTGGATCCATCAGTCAATGGACCCTGGCTTACCTAATCTTCCAGTCACCAGGTTACATTTTTCCTTGGTACACGCCACACCCAATTTCAGGGAACTGATATTTAATTGTTGAATCATTTTCACACTTAATATGTACAACATCAAAATGTTACTATGTTTCACACTTGTTGACATCTCATATATTGATGCTTGATTGATTGTCTGGGACAATGGTCCAATATGCAACTTTTCTATTATTTTGTGTAAATCACAATAGAAATGTATGTACTGACCAGAAGGCTCAGGCCCAGTCAATAAATGATTAACATGAATTGACCTTCTGTTAATTTATCAGTTCAAACCTATCTGTGAGTCAACAACTTCTTTGTACATCATGTTGTCAGAATCTAATGTGATTGATTATGTGTTTGATTGTTTAAAATAAATCCACTCATAATGACTTACTAAAATGGGGGAGAGAAGACTCTAGATCTATCAACTGCTCAATATCCATGATTTCTTCATCTAAATCAGGCTGAGAAAATTCTCCAGACTTTCCTCAGATTTGATAAACTAAAAGGGGGCTCCAGAGCTATAAGAATCATTGGAGAAGGGGCAGATTCCCAGTTAGTAATTACCATTCTCACCAGGGCCATAATCTATATCTCCTAGACAATACTTAATAGAACGAGGCCTGCAGATAACTCAAGGTTCATTTCTGGGGTTATTGAAGATAGAAGAGGATGGGGCTCTACTTCTTTTGTTAGAGATGGGGCATGCACTACAGTGATCTCCCACTCCCTTCAAAAATATATGACAAAGACACAGATACCAAGTAGATCACCATCTGTTGATCATTAAGGCCTTCAAAGTATACTTCCTCCTGATCTCACGGTAGAGAATCGGACGTCTAGCTTTCTATAATAAGGGCGAAATAACTACGGGGGTCAAGGATCATATTTTGGATGTTTTGGATATTAACAAGAACAGAATAAAGTGACCAACAACCAAGCTACATATCAAAATGAAAACCTCCAGCCAAAAAAATATTTACAGCATGTATGATTGTGATATTAACAGATAAACATCATTACCAGTGCTAAAAAGTTTGTGCACTTTTGGAAGAGACTCATTGTTTGATCCACGAGAGGAGACTGGAGCACTTAAGAGCGTGTGTAAACTGTTCTTTTACAAATAAGCCAAGCAACCAAGGACATGGTTCTTTTTCTGTCTCCCAGTGGGGCATTGACGCTCAACCTTTTGGGAGGCTTCGTGGCGAAGTGGTCAAGCCGTGTGCCTCGCGCTCCGAAGGTTGTGGGTTCGATTCCGGGCTACGTAGTTCGGTTCACCAGTGCATTTTTCTCGGAGACTCCTGGGGGTCGTCGCTGGAGCTACAAAATTCGTGCTTTGTTCGACGCTTTCGGCTGGCCGCCCTGCGGAATGAGACTGAGCCATATGGGATAAAACCCGTTGCAATGAAGTCGATCCTCTCGACTTTTAAGACATTTTTTTAAAAGACCCTCACCCAACCAACTCCAAACCCTCTTATCTGTCGCTCCCTCATGTAGCTCCGCCAGTGTTCTCCACATGTTGTGTTTATTCCTCTAATTCTCTTCTCCGTGTGATCTTAATCTTCCTCTATTTCATTTGCTGTGTGGATTCCAAACACACGACTTTCTAGGTATGCGATTCTCACTTTTCTCAATGTCAACATCTCCTCTACAGACTGAGGCTGGTTGGGTCTTAGAACCAAAGTTTATCTACTGAATGGGGAAGCCAGCTCCAAGCTCAATCTCCCTTCGTCGCAAGTTACGACATGTATATAAAGTTAGTGTTACTATTCTCAAAGGGCTGGTTAGTGTAGTTGATAGAGGACTATGCTGATAATGTCATGAACGCTGTCGAACGAGCGTTTGTTGTCCGCTTACAGAAGAAAATACTACTGGCCACCTAGTCCTCTATACATTTGGGCCTACATAATGCAAAGGCCCTATCTCATAACAGTCTCATAGCAGGTCCCTGCCAGGTGGGGGGGGGGGGGTGTTTTTGTTATGTTTATGTTACATGTCTTTGCTTACCATTCGGGTACTGAAAAATACACGGGCGCGTAAGTCACAGATGTTTCCTCTAATAGACTATATCACGGGCGAATAAGTCACAGATGTTTCCTCTGATAGACTATATCACGGGCGAATAAGTCACAGATGTTTCTTCTGATAGAATATATCGCATACAAATGTTTTGGGCAGAATATGTCACGTTCAGTTGTTTGGGATGTTTTTAACGATCGCTTGCTATGTACTCGAGCTTAGTCAACGCACGTCCTACTACTGTTGATGCACTGGACTGATTGTTGCGTGTGGATTAGCTTTCCCTATTACCGGTGTCCCCCGGCATCAGGCTAACCCACTCTGACTTCAGAGGTACTTGTCATTTATGCTTGCAACAGAATAGATCACACACGGTTGCTTGTTTTAGAATAGGTCACACAAAGTTTTCTGTCATATAGAATACGTCGCAAAAAAGTTGCCCCGGATAGAACTAGATGCAAGAAGAGTTGTTTGGAACAAAATAATTCAATCAATTCCAATTCCAATACCATTCCAATAAGATACGCAAAGCATAGTAAAACTATAACTTATCATGTATGTCATCATCATCATCATCATCATCATCATCATCATCATCATCATCATCATCATCATCATCATCATCATCATATCATCATCATCATCATCATCATCATGCTGACTGGCATGGGCAATCATGCTTCTCCTCAATTTGCGATCCCCGACGACATGGATCAATTCGTGTGTAGATTTCCTTCCGTGCCATGCCATACGACTGTGAAAGGATTTTCTCATCCTGTCTTCCACTATCTCTCTTTCCACGAATCTTTCCTGTTGTCACAACATGTTCCAGTTTATGTCCCTTCATAATGTGGTCAAAAGCAATGATTACATCTTTCTGATGTTTGTGATATGTTGTCTTTGCAACTTCCCTTAGCATGTAAAGATGCACGACGGCGAGTCAATAAGTAAGTCGCACAGTTCTATGGGATGGCAGGTAAATGTAGTTGGTGTTTAGGTGACAGCAACATCGAACTTTATATTCCCGTTCGTCAGGTGACGCTAGGTGTCTCATGCGCATGCGCAACGCATAAACAAAATGGCCAATGTACTTACGGAGTGTAAAACCAAAGAGAAACTTGCTGTTGTGCGATTTTTGTGGGCAATAGGACTGCCTGCAAAGGACATTCATAAAGAAATGCTTCCTGTTTGTGCTGACAAATGTTTTTCCAGTAAAGCGGTGCGTAGCTGGGTAGAAAGATTTTCTCAAGGATGCTCTCAAATTGTCGATGAAATCCGATCTGGTCGTCTTATTAAAATTGCAACAGAAGCATCCGTGCAGCGGGTGGAAGAGACAAATTAACCAACTAAGGTGGGTGATTCTGAAACATCCACCTTACAGCCCCGACTTAGCCCCTAGCAACTTCCACATTTTTGGTCCACTGAAAACCCATCTTGGCGGGAGACATTTCACGAATGACGCCGAAGTTTAATGTGAAGTGAAAACGTGGTTTAGAAAACAGAGCACGCAGTTCTATGCAGCTGGTTTGGGAGGACTGATAAAACGATGGGATAAGTGCATCAATGTTGGTGGAAATTGTTGTGATAAATAAAGGGAGAATGTATGTATAACCCTAAACTGGTTTCAAGTTGTTATCACATTTAGTTATTTTTCTACAGCGATTTGTTACTTACTTATTGACTCCCCCCCCCCCCCGGGTATGTCTTAAGCGGTGAATAAGGCGTGATGTTTTGGGACTGGCTGTCCGATGCCGTAGAACACTTTACTTTAGCTGCAAATATTCCACCAACCACGAACTAATCTAAAGATAAGGAAAGAAGAGTATCAGCCACCGAGATGGACTGAGGCATCTCTAGATGAAGTGTGTCGCGGTGCGGAGAAAAACGCAGGGAGTCAGTATCTGCCACTTACCTGCTTTCACCTACTGAAAGACCTGGTATCTGGAATGTTAGAATTAGGTTAGCTGCGCGTGCTTTTACAGGACGCGACAGTTATCCCAGGGGCGTCACTAGGGGGGTGCGGGGGGTGCGGACAGCACCGGGTGACACCATCAAGGGGTGACACCAAAATAAAAAAATTGCAAATTTGACAAAGCAGACATAGCAAAATATCAAAAATTTAACTTTGTCCGAGTTTGTTGAAGTTCTTTATTTATGTTTTACCTGAAGTATTGAAGTTATATTGTTCAATTTATTTTCTTTCTTATGTCCTTATTAACTTTTTGACTTATTTTACAAACATTACTATATGCGATTATATATGGTACAGGAACACTCGGAAGAAGACCATGGTGAAAGTCTAGAGGGGTGACACCAAGAGTTTACCGCACTGGGTGACACCAACCCCAGTGACGCCACTGAGTTATCCCCAGCATGTATGCTTATTTGTGATTTACTGGGTAGTTTTACGTTCAGTAGATTGGAATGTTAGGACAATGTATGAAATGGGAAAGACAGTACATGTCGCAAGAGAAATAAAATATAAAATTCGCATTTTGGGATTACGACATTTCAGAAATTTAAAAACAATATTTTCTCGCTGTTAATTCCTTAAACCGCAACTCTTCATTATTCAAATTTCTGGATTATGCGAAACAAGGAGTAGCCAAACGTCTTCTAAACACACGTGAAATATTGCTATCTTCAGACCATGTAGAGAAAAGTGTCCCTCACAGTGAAGGAGTGGACTTAAAACTATTCAAAGATGCAGAGAAAGAACTCAATCAATCAATCATGTGCCATGCCGGAAAGCGTCTGCGGTTATGACTCGCCATTTCACTCGATTACCAGTGTCGTGGATCAGCTCAGTGTTCCTGTCTCGTCCATGCCACGTGGCCAAGCCATCCAGGTATTTTCCTCTCGGTCTTCCTCTTGGTCTGTTCCCTTCGATCTTGCCAGTTGTCACCAAGTTCTCCAATCCATTTCTTCTCATAACATGTCCAAAAAATTTTGACTGTCTACGTCTAATGTCTCTAATCAGTTTACGATGTTCATTTGTCTCCTGTAGTACTTGGTCATTGGTTTTTCTGTCTGTCCATGGTATTCTTTGCATTTTCCCCAGAAACCACATTTCTGCAGCCATCAGATGTTTTTCAGCTTGACTTCTCATTGTCCAAGTTTCACATCCATACAAAAGAACAGGCTCTATGTATCCCCTCAACACTCTTTTTCTCGTTTCAATTGACATCATTTTATTGGTCAGAATGTTTTTCATCTTGCTAAAGGCTACTTTAGCCATGGCGATTCTTGTTCTAATCTCTTCAAGACATCTCCCATCAGATGTTATGACTGTTTCAAGATAATTGTACCTATTCACTTGTTGAAAAAAAATTCCTATTTACTTGTATATTACATTGTGGCACTTCTGTTTTCCTAGTGACGACCATAACCTGACTCTTTTTACAATTTAATTCTAACCCCAGTTGCTCAATGTGTACAACAACCGCATCTACTAACAAGAGAAAGAACTAACAGACTGGAAAGTGATAATTTCTGGAATAGTAGCGGCAACATTTACAATCACAGAAAATAAAGTAAATATGAATGTCATACAGTGTTACTCACAAACGTGTAAAGTGGAATCATTAAATGCGGCTTTTAAGTGAAACTTCACAGTGGTCAAAGGTAATCAACGAAATGGTAAAATGGAAACATTGGTGGGCGACTTGAATGACTAGATAAGATAAGATGGGTTATCAAGAGAACATGGTGAAACACGTACTTGGGACATTGAACGAAAGTTAAGAATTATTAATCAATGTTTGAAAAGTTAATCAATATGGCGGAGGTGTTTTCCTATTTTCCACATAACAGAATATATAAAGCAACGTGGATACACCAGAAATCAAAATAAGCTATCAAATTGATCATATTTTCTGAAAATTTGTTGCGTATCCCTTACGGGACGTTGCAGTCAACACCAGCATTTTTCAGCTGCTGTTGATGTACTAGGCAGGTGTTACGTTCAGTAGTTTGCCATTGCTTTCTGAACGACAGGCTCCCATACCAGCACGTTATAACACAACGCGACACGGTCTGCTGCACAAATCGGTCGCAGCTGAGCTTCGAACGCCTGGTACCCGGCTTACGAACCGCGTTCGCAAGCCTTTAGCCACGGAGCGGGATCATATATGTATTCACAAAATGTACCACATGCTATTAACGTTTTAAGAGATGTAGATGTATATTCACGTGACCATTTGTTGATAAGTAAAATTACTTCACAATTCAAGAGATATACAATATCTTAGTTGCGTGTCCTTTACAAAAAGTTGCAATCAACCCCATCATCATTGGCTGTATGTGACGTTTGTAGGAAATTTTATGTTTGATAATTTGCCTTTGCCGGCTCCCTGGCCGAGGAGTTAGCAGCTTTCTCCGTAATCCCGAATACTCTCGTGGTTGACGTGAGTGCACGAGAATTGGAAGCGGTTCGAGTCGCACCAGTGACTTATGAGAGTATGGAGCCGGTCGCTCAGAAAGGCGTGGCGTGCTGATGAGCGTAATCTAGCCTAGAAATCAACATACAGCTGAAAGATGCTGATGTTGACCGCAATATCCTGAAACAGGATGGAAACGAGGAAAAAAAAATTTGCCTTTGATGTTTAAACGATCAACATACAAGTCCTTTTGAAAATCAAAGCAAGGCGGTGTGCATTCAAATTGTCCGTACCTGGTTTTAAACCCGGTATGTCGGATTTTTCACTCTACCTAGGCCACGGACGCCTCCATATGACATTTAATAAACTATTACATCAATAAAGTGAAGGATATCTAAGAACCCAAGCAACTAAGGAACAATTAGGGTCGCAGTCTTTAATAAGTACTGGGTACTGCAACAGTTAGCACACGAGGTGAGTATAGAACACTGCTGGATAAAGATCAACAGTATTTCAAATGATTCACGTTAACAAGTCCGGTGGAATACAAAAAGAACAAAATAATAATGAAAAATGAAAATAGAAGTTGAAAAAGAAGATTTAAATAATAGAAAGACCAGAACGTCTAAATACTAAAGTCGGAGCTGATGAAAAATACGCAGAAGATAATATAAAAAAGATAGGAAGATGATAATTGCGGACAAAAGACAATATTTAAATAGTCCAGCCAGGGAGACTGAACTAGCGTTGATGAAAGAACACCTCGAAGGACCTTGGGGAGGATAATACACCCACTGGGAAAACTGAATAGTATTTTTTTTTCCCCCGCGTTTCCATCATGTTTCAGGATATTGCGGTCAACACCAGCATCTTTCAGCTGTATGTTGATTCCTAGGCTAGATTACGCTCATCAGCACGCCACGACTTTCTGAGCGACCGGCTCCATACTCTCATAAGTCACTTTTGCGATTCGAACCACTGCTAATTCTCTTCGCGTCACGTGACGAGAGTATTCGGTGTTAGCGGAAAAAGCTGCTAACACCTCGGCCATGGAGCCGGCAAAACTGAATAGTATAAAGAGAATAATTTTTTCTGGAACCCACGGGGCAAAATAAATAGAAGGGGCGATACAACACACATAATTACAGACAGAGATTTACAATATGGAGAGAAAATTGGAAAGCTGCAAGGTATAGCATAAAATGGGACAGTTTGGCCAACGTTGGCTGTTAGTCTATTTGTCCCGTGGGATGTAGAGGGCAGAAGCGTCCTGGTATGTTGGTCGAGAGTAATTGCCCTGTGAGGTGTAGAGGACAGAAGTAGAAGCGTCCTGGTATGTTGGTCGAGAGTAATTGCCCTGTGAGATGTAGAGGGCAGAAGTAGAAGCGTCCTGGTATGTTGGTCGAGAGTAATTGCCCTGTGAGATGTAGAGGGCAGAAGTAGAAGCGGCCTGGTATGTTGGTCGAGAGTAATTGCCCTGTGAGATGTAGAGGGCAGAAGTAGAAGCGTCCTGGTATGTTGGTCGAGAGTAATTGCCCTGTGAGATGTAGAGGGCAGAAGTAGAAGCGTCCTGGTATGTTGGTCGAGAGTAATTGCCCTGTGAGATGTAGAGGGCAGAAGTAGAAGCGGCCTGGTATGTTGGTCGAGAGTAATTGCCCTTTGAGATGTAGAGGGCAGAAATAGAAGCGTCCTGGTATGTTATCGCTTTCCAGTCTGTCGAGAGTATAATTTTCTTGTGAGATGTAGAGGGTAGAAGCAGAAGCATCCTGGTATGTTGGTCGAGGGTAATTGCCCTGTGAGATGTAGAGGGTAGAAGCAGACGTGTCCTGGTATGTTGATCGAGGGTAATTGCCCTGTGAGATGTAGAGGGCAGAATCAGACGTGTCCTGGTATGTTGATCGAGAGTAATTGCCCTGTGAGGTGTAGAGGGCAGAAACAGAAGCGTCCTGGTATGTTGGCCGAGAATGATTGCCCTGTGAGATGTAGAGGGCAGAAACAGAAGTGTCCTGGTATGTTGGGTGAGAGTAGTTGCCCTGTGAGATGTGGAGGGCAGAAACAGAAGTGTCCTGGTATGTTGGGTGAGAGTAATTGCCCTGTGAGATGTAGAGGGCAGAAACAGAAGTGTCCTGGTATGTTGGGTGAGAGTAGTTGCCCTGTGAGATGTAGAGGGCAGAAACAGAAGTGTCCTGGTATGTTGGGCGAGAGTAATTGCCCTGTGAGATGTAGAGGGCAGAAACAGAAGTGTCCTGGTATGTTGGGTGAGAGTAATTGCCGTGTGGGATGTAGAGGGCAGAAACAGAAGTGTCCTGGTATGTTGGGTGAGAGTAGTTGCCCTGTGAGATGTAGAGGGCAGAAACAGAAGTGTCCTGGTATGTTGGGCGAGAGTAATTGCCCTGTGAGATGTAGAGGGCAGAAACAGAAGTGTCCTGGTATGTTGGGTGAGAGTAATTGCCGTGTGGGATGTAGAGGGCAGAAACAGAAGTGTCCTGGTATGTTGGGTGAGAGTAATTGCCGTGTGGGATGTAGAGGGCAGATATAGAAGTGTCCTGGTATGTTGGGTGAGAGTTATTGCCATGTGGGATGTAGGGGGCAGAAACAGAAG
>JACEFZ010004650.1:100000-292500 GCA_014155875.1 Cepaea nemoralis
GTCCGGTAAGGATCATTTAACTCCCATTTGATCTAAGAATGAATCAGTCCAGATAGCCACTGTGCTTAACCACAAGTTCTTCCTAACAATGTCTCTGGGTTACACACGATGTTATGGGGAATTTCCATGGATCGAAGATGTTGTGAATAAATAAAGTTCTCTAAACACATTTATGACTGGTCATTATTAATTAACTGTTCTCAGTCCATTGAATGTGATATGCCTTTGGCAATAGTTCTTAATTTCCTTAAAGTTTAAGGGAAATCAATTCAGTTCATTAACGTTGGTGGTGAGATGGTACTGGGTCTGACATGCTGGCTTTAGGAAAGACACCTAGACAACACTGAGCACTAGATTCTCTGGGAGTTATTAGGTTTGCAGCTCCTCTATGAATTGTTTTCCAATAACAGATTTGGGGTAATTGACCACTTGACGTAGTGCAAGTATCCCTAATTAGTTCTCCAGCTGATCATTGGCATTGGTTCTGGTTTAGTCCATTCCCTACTCAACAGTCTGTCCCTCCATCTAAGATGATCTTATCAACTTTGTTCTTCAATAATCTGCTATAATCTGCAGTAATCTGAAGTAATCTGTGCTAGATCTGAGATAAATCTGCGAACACCGTCTTCCTCACCTGACGTGAATAAACATGGTGATCCTATTTATATATGTTCAACTGATGATAGTTCTCCAGCTGACAAGAATGGAAAGGGCTACAGATAGAAGTGATAGAAAGTAGAAGATTCAGGAAGTACCTACAAGTGAGAGCTACAGTGTCTCTTCTTTGTACTGGTATCAGGCGCCTTCAATTCATCTGGCAAGCTACATCTTCTTTTGCTCTTGTACATAGTGATCTGTTTGGGCTGATGTTCTCACAGAGGACACAGACACAGAGAATGACAAGGCTAGTAGATGAGTGATGGAGAGTTCATGAAGGAATGCACACAGCAAGATCTGATCCTGAACAGCGATGGTAAAGAACAGGGTGATGGTGCATATCATTCATATAAACTCATGTTACCAAATCAGGGCTGCCTCAGATGTTTAGTCTGCCTAGTTACATTTCCTGGTTATTCCTTCCCACTTCATCTGTCATTTCCTTTACTTACTTTTACAGACAGGGGTGCAATATTACTAATGATATTCCCCAGGCTGATTAGTAATGATAATGCATGAAAGCATAAGATGTATATCTTCCTTTACTTACTCTTTCAAACAGGGAGGTGATTTAATAAAATAACATTCCACAGGTTGAATCAAAGCAATAATGTAAGGAAGCATATAATGAATATTTTCACTCATAAGTTAATACAATGATTGTCATGTGTATGGTATGAATATTGAGGTGCAGGTGAAGTATTCATTGTGAAATTTCACACCGCTTCTCATCCATTAACAACAACATATATACAGAGTGATAGAGAGATGAGATGACAAAGTACAACTCATTCTCTCATTCTAACACAAATCTTCTTCGTCTTCGTTCACTGGAGTGCCTGGACTGGGTTGTTAGCCTGACTTCCGTTCAATCAGAGTGCGAGATACAGTTGTGATCATTTCACAACTCGTTTGAATATATCACAGCAGTTTAAAACGCTGGACCTGACATCAATGCTAATCAGTCATACAACACAATCTTTCTTCACACTACGGGCATATAAAGACAAGAGGAAGAAACTATTCATTCCTCCTTCTCTTATTCACGTGTGCTGAAGGTTGGCCGTGGATTAAAAAGAGGGCAGCGGTCGCCACAGAAGTCATAGCTTGTCTTTTACTAAACCAAGCTCTGAATTAATCAAGAAGCTATAAGGGTTTAGATTAGAATAGCAGTTTGGGCTTAGACTTGCCTCTTCTCACAGCTTAAGATTTAGTGTACCGTACAGCACTTCTTTTGGAAACAGAAGATAAGGATGGAGCTAGATATTTTCTAGACAGTGATGGTGGAATCAGCCATTGCCTGAACAGGGAGAGAAGTTGGCGGCTATCTCCAAATTGAATATATTTTCTTTCGTGCTGGAACCTTCACACACAGATCACACATACACAAAGCTTTACCTGACGCATATGTCAGCTACGTATTCATTTTACAGAGGCATTCTGACCTGAATCAGGCGAGGGACACACAAGTTTAAGATACTCCATACAAAATACACAACCGGCTTTCTAGGATATCAAACTGTATGTCCCCGATCAAGGCTCTATCCTCCCCATCAGTCCTTGCAACGACGCTACCAAGTCTAGGTCGTCCAATAGTTTCACAAGATTCGAACACCTGACCTGTCCATCATCGGGTGACATCTTTATATTTAGACGTTATACAACAATCCTGACATTCCAATGCGCTTGAGCGTAGGCACTGTGTAGAACAATGTGTTTTAGAGCAGTGGTATTTGGGACGCAGAGGTGTTTTCAAGGCACCAGGGCCGGGTTATATACTGGCCAAGACCTATTGACGCGTCCTCGTCGAGCGTCCTGGGCAACAGGTCCCTTCGGGGTCCTGGCTAAAGTCAGTAGGATCGCCGATTCCTCCGAAGTCGGAGAGTGTCTGCCTGTACGGCGAGGAACCACCAGTCTGCACACCAATAAGCCAGACATGGGACAACGGATACTCACGCAAAACTCAGGTCCTGTATGACATCACACTGATGTTGGACAACAGGATGCCTTCATCCGACATACAGGATTTCGCGTTGGAGCTCAAGCCAACGAACACAAGCAAGCAAGCAAGCAAGAGCAGTGGTATGCGGCGGTGTAATGAACTGAGGTGCGCAACATGCGACATTACCACAATATATTTTGTGTGACGTTTGATAACGAAACTCTAAGCCTTACATCATTTCTACAGGCCGAGAAGTATCACCTTCCTTGGCGTTTTATCCTGTTGCCCATTTTGTGTCGCGTTGGTTTTATGCCTGTCCACAGCCTTCTATCACGGATTCTTCCAATAACTTCTGAAACCAATATTCTTTCATACCATGATGTCAGACTACCAAGCATCTCTGTCCCCATATCCTGCATCCCCTCCCCTCCAACTGTCCCGTTATCACGGTGTATTCCAGCTTTTCCATGCTCAAAAGAATGTGGATTGTCTTTTTCTGAAGCGAGTAATTAATTCTGTTTGTGAGCTAACTTCTAGAAAAATAATTCCATTACGGCATTCTATCCGTGTTTTGTATTTGCATCACACTTCTATAAAACAACATCTCTACAGCTTCCCCATAATAATCTCACTAGTACACTCATTTTCCATGATTCGCTTCCTTACATTTTTAGTGGCTCGATATGGCTCATAAGAGCTATTTCTCACCTCGACTGAAAAACCGAATATTCCACATCTTGTAAAATGTTGCCTTTGCTTAGACTATTCTTCTTCTTCTTCGTTCGTACATTTAATGTCAGTAGTATTTCTTCCATCAGCTGTGTTATATCGTCTTTAGCCTAGGTGGACTACGCCCGTGAAGTTTAGCCCCAAATAGGGATCACGACTTCAACGATGAAAGTTGCATATTTCTGTGTATATATTTCTCTGTACAGCAGCAACGGCGTAGTCTCCTCAGTGCCATGGGGGTGGGGGGGGAGGGGGGGGGGGCTATTGGGTATATGGTAAGTAAATAAAGATGGGGGTCTAATGAGTATATGGTAAGTAAGTAAAGATGGGGGTCTAATGGGTATACGGTAAGTAAGTAAATATGGGGGTCAAATGGGTATATGGTAAGTAAGTAAAGATCGGGATCTAATGGGTATTTTTACATGCTTAAAGCATACGGTAAGTAAGTAAAAATCCCGTTTACACGGTTTTAGTATATAGTAAGAAAGTTAAGAACCCATTTACACGGTTTAAGGGATATTAAGTATATAGTAAGTTAAGAACCTTTTTACACAGTTTAAGAGATATCAAGTATATAGTAAGTAAGTAAAGAACCCGTTTACACGGTGTAAGAGATATTAAGTATATAGTAAGTAAGTTAAGAACCCTTTTACACGGTTTAATGTATATTAAGTATATAGAAAGTAAATTAGGAAAAATTCTAGAGGGATATTAAGTATATGGTGCTAGCCCTTTATTTTCATAGACCAATCGGCTGTCGATGGATTATGTGGTCAGTATCCCCCATCCGCCTTTACATACGAGAACATTTCTCGGTAACGGTTTTAGCCTGGGTGGGATTGGCAGCAGGGAGCATGGGAATTGCAATGGCTAGCAGCAAGACTGCCAGCTTGACGGTCATGTTTTCCAATGTCCGAGCTTACCTGGTCGTCTCAGCCTAATATGGGCATCAGGAAATGTTTGTATGTGTTTCGTAAGTAAAGGCCTGCGACGTGACATTGGCATCACCACTCATTGAGTACCGATAGGCTTCAACATGCTGGGATAGAACTAGTTTAGTTTAGTTTAGTTTAGTCGATGGATCAACATCACGGCACACGGGTGTAACCCATAAGTGCTCCGTTCTCCTCCTAACTCAAACCTGAGTTTGGAGAAACTCAGCTGAGTGCACGAACTCCGTAGCACCAGCGAGGATCCTGAAATACTTTGGGTAGATTTTTAACTCGAAATTTTGCTCGAGCAGCGCCGTTAAGCTACTATTTTTCGATTTCCAACTGCCAAGGGATTATTTACGTGCGCAACAAGGCACACGGGCGTCTCACTACCCAGAGACCAGGGGAAATGTTATTATTAGAAGTGCACGTGAAAAAAATCCCGGTCCTCACCGGGGCTTGAACCCGGGACCTCCAGCACTCGAGGCGGACACCATACCTCGAGACCACGCACCCCCCAAGTTGGGATAGAACGGTATACCCGACACGCCTGATGGTGTGGAAACGAGTTCGTTTACTTTAGACCTGGGAACACTTGTCCATTTAATTTTAAAATCACGAAAAACAAACAACAAAATCACTCTAGATGGCGATTCGGACATATGACCAACGGACCGGCAGGCAAGCGGATTAGACACTTCGCCACCTCTGCTCCCTGGTGTTTGGGTATGTTGGGGTCAATGCTAGAACCTGAAATCTATACTGCCGAACTGGTCACATATTACAGTTTATTTGTTATGTTAGATTGCACAAATAGACATTTCGTACAACAGCCTTGCCAAAAACCGAATTTGAAATGTGAGATTGGAAACAAATGCGGACGTGTAACGTTTACAATATGTCTGCCGTGAATGTAAATTGAGACCTGGCGCAAGCTCGTGCTTGTGTCTGGAACATATGATATGTTTTAAAACTGACTCACAAGGGGATATCGCAAAATATCAGACGTTTGGGCCGTCTGATTATGTCACGTTAGCTGCATGTTGTTTACTGTATGTAGCAGTCAACCCTAAAAGTATTGTATGTTTGTGATTTACTAGACAAGTTTACATTCCGTAGTTTGCCATTGCTTTCCGAACGACCGATCACATATCATTCTATGAAAACCACCACAAGGCGGTCTGCTTCCAAATTGCATGCATCTGTGTTTCTAACTCGGTATGCAGGATTGCGGATCGCGTACGTGGAGAAACGCCATAATTATCCCACTTTGGAAATACAAAGACAGAAAAAGAGACTGCACACGATACAGAGGCATTTCGCTTTTGAGTCGTACCGGAATACTATTGTGCGAAATTATCGAGACAAGATTACTGTCAACGTCTCATAAATACAGGTAACCTTAGTTCGTCAACTTAATTATGACAGTGAGTCTTTCTACATGCATTCAGTGAAATATTAACCCGCCGCATATAGGATAACCTTATTTATTCAGGCAAACAATAATATCGTGACATTAATACATATTATCAAATTATGCACCAATGGTATCACAATTTGTATCATAACATTGTATCTACAATAATGGCAAATGACACTCAGCTCTAGCAGTCGTCCGTGCCATCATAATACAGTTCACTCTCATTTCCTCGCACTGAATAACTCGCTGCTATATTCGCTCAGCAAGGCTAGCTTTCACACCGGCATTTAATACACTCTCCCGCCCAATCGCACACGTCTTTCCTCTATCATGTTCAGTCCTAGTCTGAGCCTTCTGGTCTCCGGTCTAATAGTCACGTGGCGCTTGACCGCGTGTCCCCTGTGATAGTCGTGCTGCGTCGGGTGTCTCGCTGCACAGATGTCCTATCTTGTTGACTTAGGTCCTTCATTGCAAGGTTGTACTGTCAGTCAAGGACGTAGTCCCGTTTATGTCCCTGTGTCCTGTTTATACACTTGTGTTCTGTTTATAGCTGGGTCTTGTTATTATTATTATTATTATATCCCGTCTATGTCCTGTCTATGACATCTCTATTGTCCTGTCTATGACATCTCTATTGTCATATCTATTGTCCTGTCTATGACATCTCTATTGTCCTGTCTATGTCCTCATCTGCACTCCCCAACACGCTGACAATTACGACCTACAATAAAACTCCAGCTAAGCGAAACACAACTTGGATTTATGAAACACAAAGGATGCAATAAGCCATCTTTACTGAGAAAAACCAATCCAATTTAATGAAGCACTCTACTCTGATTATAGAAGCAAAAATACAAGTCCATATAAATAGTCCAAACTAAGTGTGTAAGGACCATAACATTAAAATTAGCATAAGTAAAACAGAGGTAATGACTATAACCAATATTAGAGCCACAAAAATGAGAAAGCGGAAGGAGGGCAGGCGCCAGGAGAACAAGACGAAAAGTGGAGAGACTAGGTTTCAACCATGTAAGAGTGGGATACTGGAATTGTCGTAGTGCCAGGGAGAGAGGTCCTGTATTGGAGAAGCCAATATATGATTTTGATGTCCTCATGCTCCAGGAGCTGAATACAGACAAATACCATTGCCCTGGGTACCATGGGCAAGGTTTGCTGGTGAAGGAAGGAGTGAAGCATGTGGTACTTGACTTGAGCCAGTGGAATCACAGTGCAAGAGAGCTCCAGGGTATACAAATGGAGATTGGTGGCTTAAGTTGGAACATCATAAATGCATATGCTACAGTGGACTGTTTTGTCAGAAAGGAACACTGGGACTGGCTTAAGAAATTGGAGGAATTACCAGGTGATAGGCTACTCATATGTGGAGACTTCAATGCGAGGAACAGAGATTGGAACAGTAGTGGAGAAAACCTACAGGGAATTGCCCCTGTGGAGGCCATAGTGGACTCCGATGTGGTCTGCATAAATGATGGTAGGCCGACTAGAATGGCAATGAGGCCTGGCGATGCAGACCCAGCTATTGACTTAGCACTTGTCTCCCAGTCATCAGTCCTTGATGTAAAGTGGACAGTTATGAATAACCATGGGAGTGATCACATGCCATGTTGAGTCCTGATATCTAAATCCAGGAAAGTTAAGGCTGGAAGAGCTAGCAAGACCTTCCGGTATGAGTGGACCGACAGCCTTCTTGGACGTCTCAGACAGGAGGCTTGCAACAGGACTGCTAAAACTCCTTTTTTGTATCCCCCATGGTGGACCCCAGAAGTAAACCATGATTGAGAAGCAAAGAGAGCTGCAGTGAAGCAGCTAAGGAAAGTGCGACAGACACCCCGAAGCTCACAAGAGGAAGTGGACACAGCGGAAAATGTCAAGAAAAACAAGGTGGAGGTTCTCAAGTGCTGTGCTGCAGAGGCCAAAAACGCAAAATGGGAATGTTTCATGAAGGAGATTGGAGGTGATAAAACACAGCGAAAATTCTGGAAACTGCACAGACAAATGCAAAGAGAAGATCGGCCTATGACAGTGGAAACAATTTATAGAGATGATCGTGTGCGCGTGACAACAGACAAAGAGAAAGGGGTGGAGTTTCTCCAGAGATTTTTAGAGCAGACCAATCATAATGATGCGGACACCAGGGATGCAGTTACAGAGGAATTATCTGGCACCATGAAGAATATGCATTATGAAGACATCATACGGGTTGAAGATGTTAAACATATTTTGAAAAAGTGAAAAGACACGGCATCAGGGCCCGATGGAGTTAGGTATGGCCACATGAAGGCTTTGAGCGATGCAGACCGAAAGGAGATGACCGACTGCTTTAACCAGAGCATTAGGACAGCATCAGTACCGCAGGATTGGGTGCACAGCTATCTCATCCCTCTCCCAAAACAATTCAAGGATCATTCAAAGCTTAGCGGCTTTAGGATCATCACCCTTCAAAATATATCTGGGAAGGTTCTAGAGAAGATAGTCGCTGTCAAACTGCAAGAGTTTTTTGAAAGGGGGAAGCTTCGTCCAAGGGGCCTGGGGAGCTACAGGCCAGGAAAATATACCTGGTCAAATGCAGCCACTTTTGCCTTTGATGTTTATGAGGGGTTCCAGAGTAGGAAGGAAACGATGGCGGCAGCGCTTGATCTCGAGAATCCGTACAATAGAGTTTGATCTGCCCAGGAGCTACAGGCGACAGTAGACAAAGTGATTGACTGGTGCACTGAAATGAGTGCTGTTATCCACCAGAGAAAGGCGGCTGGTTTTTGGTGCTCTCTGAACAACAGGATTGTGAGAGATGATGTCCCAAGCCTCGCGATAGATGGTGGAAGCGTCAATAGAGAGAACAAACTGAAGTATCTGGGAATCACATTTGACAGGAGTCTGTCCTTCAAGGACCATGTGGAGACGGTTGTGACACGGTCTCAAAAGGAGCTCAATGCACTTAAAACTATGGCTGCAATGGACACAGAGCAGAAAATGCTTTTCACACTATACCATTACTTGATCCTCTCAGTGATTGATTATGGACTAAGACTGCTCACTGTCTCAAAGAGTCAGCTGGTGAAATTAGAGCGCATACAGAACGAAAGCTATGCGGGTCATTCTGGGATGCACCAGAGACATCCCAGTAGTGTGTATGCGTTACATCCTTGGTCTGCCGACTGTTGCTGGTAGGATCAAGGTGATGCAGGCGAAGGCATACCTCAGAGTAGCTGCAGAGACAGATCACCCATTGAATGAGGCGCTGGACGTAGTGAAGGGTCGGAGCCTGATAAGAGGGAAATCATGGATGGCTCAGGCGGAGGATACGATCAGACAGGTGTGCCCCTTGGAGAACATCAGGCGAGGAGAGGAGTGGGTCAGAGTGCCAGCGGAGCAGTCAGACTTGTGCAGAGTTATAATCACATTAAGCCGGGAGTGCAGGGAGTGGCCAGCAGGGGCCACGGAAGTGGAAATCCAGCAACTAATTCAGGATATTGCTCGCTCGGGTGATGTGATTATCTACACAGATGGGTCGGTGTTGTGAGGTAGGAGAAGTGCCTGGGGGTTCTTAGCAAAGGCAAATGGTCGATGTTTGGTGCAGGAGAGTCTGCCATATGATACCACAACATCTAGCTTAAGAATTGAGGTGGAGGCGGTCAGTGCTGCTTTCCGCTGGATGGAGAAGACGATACACACACACACATCGTGAATGTAACTGACTCAGAAAGCATGCTGAGGAAGGTGAAGACAAGCAAGCATCGGGCAGAGTGGCTTGCTTCGCTTCGGAGGTCACGGGTGGCAAGCACCACCTGGATCTTGTCTCCGAGACATTCCGGTGTGCTGGGGAATGAACAGGCGGTCAGATTGGCTGGCTCGGCAAAACGTGGTGGAGTATTGATGCATGACAAGGCAGACGTGGTTGCGGCCTTGTTGGAGCACGTGTACACCTCGGAGGAGCAAATGGATCACCATGGTCTGGCAAGAATGAGACAGCGAGGAGTGACGAGGGGATCTGGCCGACGCTTGACGCTCAGAGGAAAGGCGAGACGGACATATAATCAGATTGCTACTGGTACTATTGGTGTTGGAACTCTTCGCTGGCTGCTGAGGATGGGGACGGGGCGCTTATGGGAATTCCCCAAATGCTGTGATGTCGGTTCCTAAATCAATCAGTCAATCAACCAAAGAAGAATAAACAACAAAGTTTCATCTCAGAGAACACCCTCTAAAAAATAAAGAGCATAAGGTTTTTAGTAAGTATAATATCATCAAATAGTAAATCAGAAGAAAATATCGAAAATAGATCCAATAAGGCAAACCAACACATTGGACATATAGCTCCAAAAATTAAGTACTAACACGTAATACTAAAAAGGCACAATCTTTCCACCACCTCTATGTCACCAATACCAAACTTGGACAGTTACACAAAAAAAATAAAAATAAACATTACAACAGAAATTCAATTCTTGAGAATAATACCCAATGTATCAGGAAGGGAGAAAATCAGAAATGAAGAAATCAGGATTAATGTGGGGGTTATAGTAGCGCTAGATTTAACAAGAACACAGCAAGTTATCTATATTTATAAAACAAAGTGTATGTATGTAAATATGTGTGTATGTATATATGTATGTATGTAAATATGTATGTCCTTTATTTGTTCGCGAACGGCCCATCCGATTGAGATGAAATTTTCTACACGCCTTCCTTTCATTCCAGAGCTGTCAACTGTCATAGTTTTTTTTTCTTCTTCCTCCTCCTCCCTCCTCCCCCTCCCAAAATACGTACGTAAATATATGATGATGATGATGATGAAAGAATCCCCGAACCAAAACGCTAGGGAAAGGGAAGAAAATGACGTGACTACACAGAATCGTCACACGGCAATCATCATCATCAAGTGCCGTGCCGGCTGGCGTAGGCGTTCATGGCTCTCTGTAGATCTCAGTCTTTGTTTTTTTTAATCAACTCTGCTGCTGATATTCCTCCATGCCACGGCAATATCAATAACAATTCATCTTTTTATGTGTAAGGAAGTTATCTACAGTCGTGTAGAAGGGAAGAACTAGACGAGTATGAATTCGGAATGGCGAACTCTCTCCCCCTCTCTTCTCCTCCCTCTACCTCCTCCCTCCACCCTTCTCCTCTTCCTCCTCCCTCTCATCCCTCTCCCTCCTACCTCCTCCTTCTCCCTCTTCCTTCTCCCTCTTCCTCTCCCCTTCTCCTCCATCCTCCTCCCTCCTACTCCCTCCGCCTCCTCCCCCCTCCTCCCTCATCTTCCCTCCTCCTCCCTCTCCCTCCTCATCCCTCCTCCTCCTGCCTCCCTCCTCCTCCTCCTGCCTCCTTCTCCCTCATCATCCTCCCTCCTCCTTCTCCCTTCTTCTCCCTCTTCCCTCTTCCTCCTCCTACCTCCTCCCTCCTCCTCCTCCCTCCACCCTCCTCCTCCCTTCTCCTCCTCTTCCTCCTCCCTTTCCTTCCTCCTCCTCCTCCCTCTACCTCCTCCTCCCCCTACCTCTTTCCTCCTCCCTCCTCCTCCCCTTCCACCTCTCTTTCCTTCCTCCCCTCCTCATTCTCCCTCCTTCTCTCCTCCCTCCTCCTCCTTCCTTCTTCTCCCTCCTCCTCCTCCTCCCTCCTCCCCCTCCTCCTTCCTCCTCCTCACTCCTCCTCCCTCCTCCTCCCTCTACCTCCTCCCTCCTCCTCCCTTCACATTCCTCCTCCTCCCTCCTCCTCATCCCTCCTCCTCCCTCCTCCTCATCCCTCCTCCTCCCTTCTCCTCCTCCCTCCTCCTCCTCCCTCTACCTCCTCCTCCCTTCACATTCCTCCTCCTCCCTCTTCCTCCTCCTCCCTCTTCCTCCTCCTCCCTCCTCCTCATCATCCCTCCTCCTCCTTCTTCCTCCCTCCTCCTCCTCATCCCTCCTTCTCCCTCCTCCTCCTTCTTCCTCCCTCCTCCTCCTCCTCCCTCCTCCCCTCCTCCTTCCTCCTCCTCCCTCTCCTCCTCACTCCTCCTCCTCCCTCCTCCTCATTCTACCTCTCATCCCTCTCCCTCCTACCTCCTCCTTCTCCCTCTTCTTTCTCCCTCTTCCTCTCCCCTTCTCCTCCATCCTCCTCCCTCCTACTCCCTCCGCCTCCTCCCCCCTCCTCCCTCATCTTCCCTCCTCCTCCCTCTCCCTCCTCATCCCTCCTCCTCCTGCCTCCCTCCTCCTCCTCCTGCCTCCTTCTCCCTCATCATCCTCCCTCCTCCTTCTCCCTTCTTCTCCCTCTTCCCTCTTCCTCCTCCTACCTCCTCCCTCCTCCTCCTCCCTCCACCCTCCTCCTCCCTTCTCCTCCTCTTCCTCCTCCCTTTCCTTCCTCCTCCTCCTCCCTCTACCTCCTCCTCCCCCTACTTCTTTCCTCCTCCCTCCTCCTCCCCTTCCACTTCTCTTTCCTTCCTCCCCTCCTCATTCTCCCTCCTTCCTCTCCCTCCTTCCTCCTCCTCCTTCCTTCTTCTCCCTCCTCCTCCTCCTCCCTCCTCACCCTCCTCCTTCCTCCTCCTCACTCCTCCTCCTCCCTCCTCCTCCCTCTACCTCCTCCCTCCTCCTCCCTTCACATTCCTCCTCCTCCCTCCTCCTTCCTCCTCCTCCCTCCTCCTCCTCCCTCCTCCTCATCACTCCTCCTCCCTCCTCCTCCTTCTTCCTCCCTCCTCCTCCCTCCTCCCCCTCCTCCTCCTCCTCCTCCCTCTCCGCCTCCTCCTCCTCCTCCTCCCTCCTCCTCCTCCCTCCTCCTCCCTCTACCTCCTCCTCCTCCCTCCTCCTCCCTCTACCTCCTCCCCCCTCCTCCCTTCACATTCCTCCTCCTCCCTCTTCCTCCTCCTCCCTCCTCCTCTCTCCGCCTCCCTCCTCCTCCTCTTCCCTCTACCTCCTCCCTCCTCCTCCCTTCACATTCCTCCTCCTCCCTCCTCCTCCTCCCCTCCTCCTCTTCCCTCCTCCTCCTCCCCCTCCTTCTCCCTCCTCCTTCTCCCTCTTCCTCCTCCCTCTTCCTTCTCCTCCTTCTCCTCCTCCTTCTCCCTCCGCCTCCTCCCTCTTCCTTCTCCCTCCGCCTCCTCCCTCCTCCTACTCTCTCCTCCTCCTCCCTCCTCCTCCCTCTCCCTCCTCCTCCCTATCCTCCTCCTGCTCCCTTCTCCTCCTGCGTTCTCCTCCTCCCTCCTTCTCCCTCCTCCTCCCTCTTCCTCCTCCCTCCTCCTCGCCTCCTCCTCCACCCTACTCCTCCCTCCTCCTCCTAATCCCTCCTCCTCCCTCCTCCTCCCTCTACCTCCTCCCCCCTCCTCCCTTCACATTCCTCCTCCTCCCTCTTCCTCCTCCTCCCTCCTCCTCTCTCCGCCTCCCTCCTCCTCCTCCTCCCTCTACCTCCTCCCTCCTCCTCCCTTCACATTCCTCCTCCTCCCTCCTCCTCCTCCCCTCCTCCTCTTCCCTCCTCCTCCTCCCCTCCTTCTCCTCCTTCTCCCTCCTCCTTCTCCCTCTTCCTCCTCCCTCTTCCTTCTCCCTCCGCCTCCTCCCTCCTCCTACTCTCTCCTCCTCCTCCCTCCTCCTCCCTCTCCTCCTCCTGCATGGGCGAAATAGAGAACACACTGAACCGTTCAACAGGGATTCATTGTCAAAGAAATGTGGTTATTAAGACAAACGAAAGTGAGGGAAATGAAATACTTTGGGCGTGTAGAGTCTGGAAAAGATGTATATGGAGGGAGGCCTAACGAGTAAGCGGACAAGAGGAAAACCCAACATGGATGGGTATATCTTATATATAAAAGGCGATCTCCGTCCGTCTGTCTGTCTGTCTATATGTCCCTAATGCGCTCGCGAACGGCCCATCCCATTGAGATGAAATTTTTTACACGTCTTCCTTTCATTCCAGCGCAGCCCACTGTCATATTTTTTTAGTATGAAAGTTTGAAGATTTTATATTTCTTTACACTGTCGCCAACTCTAAGAAGACATGGAACAACCTCAGCCATTATTAAATCTACAGGCATATGCGTTATATTCCTCCTCCTCCTCCTCCTCTCCCCTCCTCCACCTCCTACCCTCTTCCTCTTCTCCTCCCCCTCCTCCCTCTCCCTCCTCCATCCTCCTCTTCTCTCTTTCTCCTCCTCCTCCCTCCTCCTCCCTCTTCCTCCTCCCAGCTCCTACTCCTCCTTTTTCTTCTTCTTCTGCTGCTGCTGCCGCTGCTCCATTTACCCAAGTTAATATATTACCAAGTTGGTCTTCGTTTATCTAAGGTTGTTCTAACTGCAACCAATAAATGATTAGACAGACAGACAGACAGACAGACAGACAGACAGACAGACAGACAGACAGACAGACAGACAGACAGTCAGTCGGGAACGGGAACTTATATGACTACTCATATGAATTAAATGAGATGCTCCCCATCAGGGGCTGGGCGAAGCCGGGCCGGATCAGACAGATAGACAGACTGACAGACAGACAGACAGACAGACAGACAGACAGACAGACAGACAGACAGACAGATAGATAGTCGGGAACGGGAACGTGAGCTTATATGACTACTTATATGAATTAAATGAGATGCTCCACACCAGGAGCTGGGCAATGCCGGGCCGGGTCAGACAGACAGACAGACAGACAGACAGACAGACAGACAGACAGACAGACAGTCGGTAACGGGAACGGGAACTTATATGACTACTTATATGAATTAAATGAGATGCTCCCCACCAAGGACTGGGCGAAGCCGGGCCGGGTCAGCTAGTCTATATTTATAAAACAAAGTGTATGTATGTAAATATGTGTGTATGTATATATGTATGTATGTAAATATGTATGTCCTTTATTTGTTCGCGAACGGCCCATCCGATTGAGATGAAATTTTCTACACGCCTTCCTTTCATTCCAGAGCTGTCAACTGTCATAGTTTTTTTTTCTTCTTCCTCCTCCTCCCTCCTCCCCCTCCCAAAATACGTACGTAAATATATGATGATGATGATGAAAGAATCCCCGAACCAAAACGCTAGGGAAAGGGAAGAAAATGACGTGACTACACAGAATCGTCACACGGCAATCATCATCATCAAGTGCCGTGCCGGCTGGCGTAGGCGTTCATGGCTCTCCGTAGATCTCAGTCTTTGGTTTTTTGGATCAACTCTGCTGCTGATATTCCTCCATGCCACGGCAATATCAATAACAATTCATCTTTTTATGTGTAAGGAAGTTATCTACAGTCGTGTAGAAGGGAAGAACTAGACGAGTATGAATTCGGAATGGCGAACTCTCTCCCCCTCTCTTCTCCTCCCTCTACCTCCTCCCTCCACCCTTCTCCTCTTCCTCCTCCCTCTCATCCCTCTCCCTCCTACCTCCTCCTTCTCCCTCTTCCTTCTCCCTCTTCCTCTCCCCTCCTCCTCCATCCTCCTCCCTCCTACTCCCTCCGCCTCCTCCCCCCTCCTCCCTCATCTTCCCTCCTCCTCCCTCTCCCTCCTCATCCCTCCTCCTCCTGCCTCCCTCCTCCTCCTCCTGCCTCCTTCTCCCTCATCATCCTCCCTCCTCCTTCTGCCTTCTTATTAATTACTGTAAAGAAAGTGAGAGAGTTAGTGAGTGTAAGTGAGAGAGAGAGTGAATGAGTGTGAGAGTGTGAGTATGTAAAGAGAGAGAGAGACAGAGAGAGAGAGAGAGAAAGAGAGAGAGAGAGAGAGAGAGAGAGAGAGAGAGAGAGAGAGAGAGAGAGTTGAGCCCACGCATGTCATGTAACATGCTATTCCATATTTTTCATGTATTCTCATCTGTCATATTACGAGGTATCGTTTAATGCCACCTGATTGTCCTGTAACATGCCATTCCATATTTTTTTTCTTTTAATTCTCATCTTATCATTTTGTATACCACTTGATTTTATCATGTATAATATAACATTACTGTGATGTGAGAGAGAGAGAGAGAGAGAGAGAGAGAGAGAGAGAGAGAGAGAGAGAGAGAGAGAGAGAGAGAGAGAGAGAGAGAGAGAGAGAGAGAGAGAGAGAGAGAGAGAGAGAGAGAGAAAAGAGAGATTTGAATTGCATCACTAATTTTTACGCTACATAATGTATATGTACAATTTATTCTCCACTTCTTGCAATTGCGAGAATTCTCACGACAATCGTCAGTGTCGAATTTGTGTGTTAAGTGTAGGAGTTTGTTCTTATTAGTTTCAGTAATCATGTGAGGCATCATGTATTTGTCTATATGTGAGGATGTATGTATGGGTGTGTATGTGAGGGATATGTGTGTGTGTGGGGGGGGAATGTGTGTGTGCCTATGTAAGAGAGAGAGAGAGCGAGAGAGAGAGAGAGAGAGAGAGAGAGAGAGAGAGAGAGAGAGAGAGAGAGAGAGAGAGAGAGAGAGAGAGAGAGAATTCAGTGCTCGCATGTCCTGTAACATGCCATTCCATATTCTTTGTGTATTTTCATCTTTCACATTATCATTTTGTATGTATGACGCTTGATTTTATCATGTATAATATAACATTACTGTAATGTGAGTGAGAGCGCTAGTGAGTGAGAGAGAAAGAGAGAGAGAGAGAGAGAGAGAGAGAGAGAGAGAGAGAGAGAGAGAGAGAGAGAGAGAGAGAGGGGGGGGGAGAGTTGAATTGCATCACTAATTTTTAAGTTACAAAATGTATATGTACAATTTTTCTCAATTTTTTTTACAATTTTGCGACAATGCTCACGACAATCGTCACTGTATGTGTGTGTAAAGTGTGGGAGTTTGATCATAATAGTAGGTTGGGAGATCGGGGGATGTGTGTGTGGGTGGATTCGTGGTGTGGGTGGGCGGGCGGGGTGGGTTTGTGTGGGTGGGTGGGGGATTTGTGTGTAGGTGCGTGCAAGATGTATGGGTGTATGGGGAGATGTGTTTGTGAGTGGGGATGTGTGTTTGTCTAGGTGGTTGTGGGTGAGTGGGTGGAGGAGGATATGTTGGTGGATGATTGATGGTGGGTTATGGGATGGGTGGGGGTATATGTGTGGGTGGGGAGATGTGGGTGTGGGGAGATGTGTGCAGGTGGGGGTGGTTGTGGGTTTGAGGATGTGTATGTGGGTGTGGGATGTTTGGGTGGATGGGTGGGGAGTGTGTGTGGGTGAGAGATGTGTGGGTGAATGTGTGTGGGGGATGTGTGTGGGTTGGGGGAGGGGTGCGTGATGAGTGTGGGTGATGGATTTGGAGATGTGTGTGTGTGTGGGGGATATGTCTGGCTGGGTGGGGGTGTGTGTGGCTGGATGGAGGATGTATGTGTGGGTAGTGAGGGTGACTGTAGTTGGGGGATGTGTGGATGGGTAGGAGATGTGTGGATAGATGTGTGTGTGGGTGAGGGATGTGTCTTTGGGATGTGTGTGGGTGTGGTATTGTGTGGGAGGGAAGCTGGGTGTGGATAAATGATGATTGTGTGGGTAAGTGAAGGTGTGGTTGGGTTTGTGGGTGGGTGAATGATGTGTGTGAGGGTGGGGGATGTTTGCTTAGATGGGTGGTTGGGATGTGTGAGTGTGGGTGGGTAGATAGGAGATGTATGTGTTGATGAGTGGGTAAGGGACGTGTGGGTGTTAGTGGTTGAGGGATAAGTACGTGTGTCTAGGGATGTGTGAGGGGATGAATGTATGGGTTGTGTGTGCGTGGATGGGAGGTGTGTGTTTGTGAATGGGGAATGTGTTGGTGGGTGGGGATGTGTGTGAGGGATGTTTGTATGGGTGGGGAGATTGTGCGTGGGTGGGGATGTGTGTGTATATGGGTAAGGGTGTGTGGTTAAGGGATGTGTGGCTGGGGGAATGGGTGGATGGAGGATGTGTGGTTGGGTGGAGGATGTGTGGTTGGGTAGAGGATGTGTGGGTGGGTGATTGTATATGAGTAAGGGTGTGTGGTTAAGGGATGTTTGGTTGGGGGATAGGTGGGTAGAGGATATGTGGGTGGGTGAGTGTGTGCAGGTTAGGAGATGGTGGGGGATGTTTGTAGGTGTGGGCTCGGGATAAGTGAGTGGGCTGGGGGAGATGGGAGATTATGTGGGTGAGTGCGGGATTTGTGTGTGGGTAGGTGCGGAATATGTGAGTTGACGGGGAGATGTGTGTGTGTGGCTGAGGAATGTGTGTTTGGTTGGGTGGTTGGAGGTGTGTGGGATGGAGGAGGATATTGGGTGAGTGATGGTTGGTGGGAAATGGGACGGGTAAAGGATATGTGAGTGGGTGGGGAGATGTGTGTAGGTGGGGGATGTGTGGGTTATTGAATGTATGTGTGTTTGGGGTGTGGGTGGATGGGATGTGTGGTGGATGAGAGGTGTGTGTGGGTGGGGAGATGTATAGGGATGTGGTGGATGGGTGGGGGAATGTATTGTATGTGTGTGTGGTTGGGTGGGGGAGTTGGAGTGAATGGGGGATGTGTGGGTGGGTGGTGGATGTGTCTTATAACATAGTCATATGCATTGTTTATGTTTACAAAATTCATGTGACAATGTTTTTTTCCTATGCACTGTTCATGAAAGAAAGATGAGTGATTGGAAGGGCCGAATGTAAGACGGGCCTGCGTGCCCAATTTGTTACCCTTTGAAAATAAAGTCGTTCGTTCGTTCGTTCGTTCTTCTCCCTCTCCCTCTTCCCTCTTCCCTCTTCCCTCTTCCTCCTACCTCCTCCCTCCTCCTCCTCCCTCCACCCTCCTTCTCCCTTCTCCTCCTCTTCCTCCTCCCTTTCCTTCCTCCTCCTCCTCCCTCTACCTCCTCCTCCCCCTACCTCTTTCCTCCTCCCTCCTCCTCCCCTTCCACCTCTCTTTCCTTCCTCCCCTCCTCATTCTCCCTCCTTCCTCTCCCTCCTTCCTCCTCCTCCTTCCTTCTTCTCCCTCCTCCTCCTCCCTCTCCTCCTTCCTCCTCCTCCCTCTCCTCCTCCTCACTCCTCCTCCTCCCTCTATCTGCTCCCTCCTCCTCCCTTCACATTCCTCCTCCTCCCTCTTCCTCCTCCTCCCTCCTCCTCATCCCTCCTCCTCCCTCCTCCTCATCCATCCTCCTCCCTTCTCCTCCTCCCTCCTCCTCCTCCCTCTACCTCCTCCTCCCTTCACATTCCTCCTCCTCCCTCTTCCTCCTCCTCCCTCCTCCTCCTCATCCTCCTTCTCCCTCCTCCTCTTCTTCCTCCCTCCTCCTCCTCCTCCTCCCCTCCTCCTTCCTCCTCCTCCTCTCCTCCTCCTCACTCCTCCTCCTCCCTCCTCCTCCTCATTCTACCTCCTCCCTCCTCCTCCCTTCACATTCCTCCTCCTCCCTCTCCTCCTCCTCCTCCTCCTCCTCCCTCCTCCTCCTCCCTCCTCCTCATCACTCCTCCTCCCTCCTCCTCCTTCTTCCTCCCTCCTCCTCCCTCCTCCCCCTCCTCCTTCCTACTCCTCCCTCTCCGCCTCCTCCCTCCTCCTCCTCCCTCCTCCTCCCTCCTCCTCCCTCTACCTCCTCCTCCTCCTCCTCTCCCTCTACCTCCTCCCCCTCCTCCCTTCACATTCCTCCTCCTCCCTCTTCCTCCTCCTCCCTCCTCCTCTCTCCGCCTCCCTCCTCCTCCTCTTCCCTCTACCTCCTCCCTCCTCCTCCCTTCACATTCCTCCTCCTCCCTCCTCCTCCCCTCCTCCTCTTCCCTCCTCCTCCTCCCCTCCTTCTCCTCCTTCTCCCTCCTCCTTCTCCCTCTTCCTCCTCCCTCTTCCTTCTCCTCCTTCTCCCTCCTCCTTCTCCCTCTTCCTCCTCCCTCTTCCTTCTCCCTCCGCCTCCTCCCTCCTCCTACTCTCTCCTCCTCCTCCCTCCTCCTCCCTCTCCCTCCTCCTCCCTATCCTCCTCCTGCTCCCTTCTCCTCCTGCGTTCTCCTCCTCCCTCCTTCTCCCTCCTCCTCCCTCTTCCTCCTCCTCGCCTCCTCCTCCACCCTACTCCTCCCTCCTCCTCCTAATCCCTCCTCCTCCCTCCTCCCTCTACCTCCTCCCCCCTCCTCCCTTCACATTCCTCCTCCTCCCTCTTCCTCCTCCTCCCTCCTCCTCTCTCCGCCTCCCTCCTCCTCCTCCTCCCTCTACCTCCTCCCTCCTCCTCCCTTCACATTCCTCCTCCTCCCTCCTCCTCCCTCCTCCTCTTCCCTCCTCCTCCTCCCCTCCTTCTCCTCCTTCTCCCTCCTCCTTCTCCCTCTTCCTCCTCCCTCTTCCTTCTCCCTCCGCCTCCTCCCTCCTCCTACTCTCTCCTCCTCCTCCCTCCTCCTCCCTCTCCTCCTCCTGCATGGGCGAAATAGAGAACACACTGAACCGTTCAACAGGGATTCATTGTCAAAGAAATGTGGTTATTAAGACAAACGAAAGTGAGGGAAATGAAATACTTTGGGCGTGTAGAGTCTGGAAAAGATGTATATGGAGGGAGGCCTAACGAGTAAGCGGACAAGAGGAAAACCCAACATGGATGGGTATATCTTATATATAAAAGGCGATCTCCGTCCGTCTGTCTGTCTGTCTATATGTCCCTAATGCGCTCGCGAACGGCCCATCCCATTGAGATGAAATTTTTTACACGTCTTCCTTTCATTCCAGCGCAGCCCACTGTCATATTTTTTTAGTATGAAATCGGCTGCTTACCCAAAATTATTTCATTTTTCATTATAATTTCATCTATCTCAGGGGACTTAACTCTGTAAAAGTTATTTCAAGGGGCATAACTTTTCTGTATAACTTATAGTCATATTGTGGCATCGTTTTCAAAGATTTATAAACTCTTTGTCCATAGTTATGTACCGGCATATGAGTTATAATAAATAATGATACAATCTGTAAGGCATTTTCAAAGTTTTCATAAAAATAATGCATAATGCATAACATTGTAACTCATCTTTTTTTGCTTAAAGAATGAATAAATAATAGTTACCTTATCTCTATCAAGTTTGAAGATTTTATATTTCTTTACACTGTCGCCAACTCTAAGAAGACATGGAACAACCTCAGCCATTATTAAATCTACAGGCATATGCGTTATATTCCTCCTCCTCCTCCTCCTCTCCCCTCCTCCACCTCCTACCCTCTTCCTCTTCTCCTCCCCCTCCTCCCTCTCCCTCCTCCATCCTCCTCTTCTCTCTTTCTCCTCCTCCTCCCTCCTCCTCCCTCTTCCTCCTCCCAGCTCCTACTCCTCCTTTTCTTCTTCTTCTGCTGCTGCTGCCGCTGCTCCATTTACCCAAGTTAATATATTACCAAGTTGGTCTTCGTTTATCTAAGGTTGTTCTAACTGCAACCAATAAATGATTAGACAGACAGACAGACAGACAGACAGACAGACAGACAGACAGACAGACAGACAGTCAGTCGGGAACGGGAACTTATATGACTACTCATATGAATTAAATGAGATGCTCCCCATCAGGGGCTGGGCGAAGCCGGGCCGGATCAGACAGATAGACAGACTGACAGACAGACAGACAGACAGACAGACAGACAGACAGATAGATAGTCGGGAACGGGAACGTGAGCTTATATGACTACTTATATGAATTAAATGAGATGCTCCACACCAGGAGCTGGGCGATGCCGGGCCGGGTCAGACAGACAGACAGACAGACAGACAGACAGACAGACAGTCGGTAACGGAAACGGGAACTTATATGACTACTTATATGAATTAAATGAGATGCTCCCCACCAGGGACTGGGCGAAACCGGGCAGGGTCAGGCAGACAGATAGACAAACAGATAGACAGACAGATAGACAGTCGGGAACGGGAACTTATATGACTACTTATATGAATTAAATGAGATGCTCCACACCAGGAGCTGGGCAATGCCGGGCCGGGTCAGACAGACAGACAGACAGACAGACAGACAGACAGACAGACAGACAGACAGACAGACAGACAGACAGACAGTCGGTAACGGGAACGGGAACTTATATGACTACTTATATGAATTAAATGAGATGCTCCCCACCAAGGACTGGGCGAAGCCGGGCCGGGTCAGCTAGTATATATATATATATATATATATATATATATATATATATATATATATATATATATATATATATATATATAACTAGATTACCTACTAACAGTATGCTACAACAAGCAATGATGAACAGTCAAAATGGAAACATAAGAAGAGGCCGACCACGTAACTGGGAACCTCGATACATGAAGCACATAATCGGGAACTCTCCCGCTGTTTATATAATACTTCATCTCGACACCGCAAGGTACAAAAGGAACAAGATGAGACGAGATTAGTGTACGCGCATTTAAGGGTAAATTTTGATCGATAGTTGCACGTAATTTACAGAATGTTGCAATGTCAGCATTTATTGCTGTGATTTTAATTGGCAATTTTACATTCACAAGTTTGTCATTCTGAACTGCCTACGCCCATTATTAAGACGACTTGTACTGAAAAGAAGAAAACTACTTACATTCTACAAGGTCTGAAAATGAAAGAAAACTGACGCATAAACTGTGGCATTTCTGCGGAACTGAAATACTGTTGTCTATTAAACATCACAGTGACTGGAGGTCAGCATGGTCGAATGGTTAAGAGCGCTTGTTGATGCCAAGGTAGCGGGTTCAACCCCTATACCGGTCAGTTATACTAAAGTGTTGACGTTTCGTCCTTGACTTGGGGACTTACATTGAAAGTATGGCCATAGACCAAGCTGATATACTGAATGTTCTATGAGAAGTAAGAATTTTGCGAGAACCAAGTGATGACTATGAATCTACAACCATAGTCAGACTGCGAGAACAGCAAGGTAAAAGAGGTGTGACCAGACAAGAGCACTATACAGGGAGCCAAGGAAGATTAATAAACCAGCACAGATCTGGTGTCGTGAGCCGCTACACGCTACGGGATTTACTGAGGAGGGGATTAGAGTACTTATGGACTGAAAGGTTCGATATGAAATGAAGATGATTTGTCGACTAAGTAAAAGTGTCTTAGAGTTGGTTCACTTGATGGCGAGGGCCACTAGTAATAAGGAACGCTAATCCCTACGGAAAACTGAGTCCTGTCCACTACATGTAGTAGCCCGTATATGGACTGGTTGAATAATAAATCACAATGGCTTGGAAAGAGTAGTGATAATACACATGGTTCTTGAAGGAAATCAAAGAAGTCGACCGAAACGACGATTTTCTTTTCCACATCATTTACAGGACATCGCTGTCAACATCAGCTTCTTTCAGCTGCTTGTTGATTTCTTGGCAAGATTACGCTCAGTAGTTTGCCATTGCTTTCTGAGGGACCTGCTCACATACCCCTGAGTTCCCGACGCGACAAGAACCTCCACCGATTCTCGCCGTCGTCACGTTACTCACGAGAGTATACGGGATTACGGAGAAAGTCGCTAACTCCTAGACCAGGGAGACCGGCGAATCGAAGATAGATACAGGAAATTACAGACACACTAGGCATGAGTGTGCGTGGGGAACGAGACATGGCAAGAGATAACGTGCAAATAACGTCCTACATGATGCATCTATTCATACACTGGCGATTTACTTGTAGTCTGATAGCAGGTTGGTGAACAGCTGCCGCTGGTTGGAAACTGGCTTGTTCATCTTTTAGTGCGTTATAAGCAATCAGTCAATCAATCAAATGTCGTCTCCATAATGAGGGTTGGCTGTATTGGATCTTCAAAAAACTCTCTGTCTCTCACTCAAGATGTGCACTCTGATAGATTGCTGTTCGTCTATCTGTTGATGTTTATCTTCCTACTTGTATCCATTGCTCATCACCTCTTGCTCGCATACATTTGATTTACCTCTCCACGCATTAGTCCACGTATTAGATCTGTGTTTATTTCTGTTCCCTTGTGGATTGCAGGGTACAGACTTTTCTAGTGATGCTGTTAATACGTGTTCTCAACCTGTTTGCTGTGCATCTCTAGCATGTTTTCCTTATCTCTTGAATCGCTGGAAATTGTTTACTTCTCAGCCTGTTTGCTGCGCATCTTCAACATATCAGACCTTTTGAATCTCTGGAAATTGTTTATGTCTCTCCGTAAGCTCCGCTTTAATAATTCATTCTTACCATTTTAGTAGGCCAAGAAATCACGAACTGCCATTAAACAATTATGGGGTTGACTGCGACGTCCTGTAAAGGATACTCAACTAACATAACATTCTTCGTATGCACCAATTAATAAATGTGTTTAGTTTATTAGTATTTGTTGAAGTCGTTCTCCATATCTCTATTTCACATGTTTGTGCCCTACATTTCAACATTCGAAGATTGGCACCAAATTGCATGTATTGTGCTTTCCACACATTTCCTTTTGTTAAGTTGTACTATAATTAGTATCTTCTTGTTTTTCAATCACAATATGCTATCTCATGTCATCATGAAATTCTTTATTCCTATAATACTTCGCTAAGAAATATAAAGTAGAAATAAAATACTACTTCAATTAGGCCACATTGAATAACAGCTCCACATCAATATTTCCATTTTCTAAATTACTCACGATTTAGAATCTACAAGAATTAATTTTCTTTAAAAGGGGGCTATTTTGTATTGTATTACACATTACAGCAAACGTTCTTAACCATTCTGACGTCACTAATCCACCGTTTCAGTAGATTAAACGAGAAGTAGAATAGAAATGAGTATATAATGGAGTTTCCTCATAACACTGTACCTCCACTCCTTTGCGAAATCAATAATGTGGCCCATACCGTTTTCACGAAAAATAACTAATTCAATATGTTCCATTAGAACAAATGTCTTGGGCTGGTTAAGCTGCTTTCTCATCGTGTCTGTCAATATCTCTTATCTTCTGGCAGGAAGATTTGGCAGGGGTTTGAAAATCTCGTGGAAATTTGTTTCAATTTAAAGAAAAAAAGAACAAAAGCTCTTTCAGAAAAGAAATAGGCAAGGGGCAGAATGAGAATGCAAAATATGGTATTAACAAAACAGAAAAAGGATAATCGCATAGAAATGGAAGGAGATAGGCAGGTTAGGCATGCAAATAATGAACAGGAAAATATGTTCTTCTTCTTCTTCTTCATTCGTCCAATATATTTTTATATATTGGACGCAATTACGATGTGCCTGTTTACAACAATTTCGACCTACACCCCGACATTTGTTGATCGGGTTATCCTTCCATGGTAGTTTCGTCGCGCATTCCACGACCTAGGGCTGTGACATCATCCTTGCCCTTTCATAAACAGAGGGTATGATGCTCCCCCCTTTCCATCCAAGAATATCAAAAAGAGCCGCTTGCTTGCTGGTGGGCCCTCACGGGAAAGCAATGGCCGTGGACATTGCCATCCAAATAGACTTTAATAAAAATATAGTGCTTCAAATGTTCTGAGACTGAGCCCACAGAAGAAATCATCATGTCATACATATGATTTCTTAGAATAAATTCCGTGTAGAGTGCAGACATGATAAGGCTAACTCACCTGGGACCAAAGAAAAAGTTTTTCTGTTATAAGAGTGCAAGCATATAATAATGCATTTACAACCAACGTGCAATGCAAAATTGTTTTTCACAAAAGAAATTCGCCATATCAGAGATCGCCTAAAGCTGTTTGCACTGTATTATGTTGCGTACTGATTAAAGTTACTCTAAATGCAGATACAGAAATTCAAGAACGATATACAGTGATTGCGGGAAACAGATAGAATGCTACAATTAGATGCAAAATAGGGAAGGCTAAAGAATACCACCACCAATCAGGTAAAGGGGTATTAGCCTATAGACGACAAAAGGCTAAGAAACAATGGATGATAGAAGAAATTATCGAGTTGAAGGACAAAAGACGGTTAAGCAAAAACACCAAAGAAGAAGATAAACAAAGAAGATATAAATACGTAAAGACAAATCAAAATGCGTTAAGTGAGCATGTGGACACTGTAGTAACAAAGAGTGCAAACTGGACATTCTTCGAATATCCCTCGATAGATCATGTGGTCTATATCACACCGGCCGTCTTTACTTCCCATACCATTTGCTGACACCCGTTTTAAGCTTGGTCCACCTCGAAGCCCAGGTCAGTTAATACATTATGTTGTCTATGGGGATTTGAACACATGAGCACCGGGCCGGCAGGCAAAGTGCTAAATAATGTGCTACCCAGGCTATCCTGTTTTTCAGTAAACAAGAATAAAACATAAGTACCAGTATTGAATTAGAAACACAGCTGCGCGCGATTAGGCAGCAGACCGCGTTGCGCTGGTTTTTTACGAAAAGGTATTGGTGCCGGTTGTTTAAAAAGCAATGGTAAACTACTGAATGTAAAACTTACCAAGAATCACAACACAAAAAATTGCTGGTGTTGACTGCGACGTCTTGTATAGGATATACAACTAACTTTCATAACCAGCATTGAATTTGATCTTTCTAGAGCAGGGGTCACCAAACTACGGCGCACGGGCCGGATCCGGCCCGTGACATCATTTCATCCGGCCCGCCGACGGTACTTGAACTTGCTTGATATAACGTATGGGACAGGAGACGTTGTGATACAATTGAAATGTAAATATTATGTTTAGAATAATAGGAGACCTTCATGCGTGTGGAGACCTCGTGGCTGCTATGTGTCTTAAATTTACCATTTTAAGTTATAAATTATTGTATCTAGATTTTCTTGTTTATTGTAATGTTCGCTTATTTCGCGCCTTCCCAAGTCCTTCCCTGGCTCGAGGTAGCACCGCATACGCTCTGGCGTTATCATGGTTTCAATGGCAAAAAAACAACAACACACACACACACACACATCTTTCCCTCTCCCAGATGCGCCCGGCTGTCAACACAGGTTCGATGCTCCAGAAATAGTTACTTCTTTTTGCCAGTCATCCATTTTATATTTATGTAACAAGGATTTCTTTGTTTGATAGTGATAGGTAAGTGAACTACAAGTGTGAAATAGCAATAAATTAGAAACCTCGTGTTATTACGAAAATATTATCCCCAGCTCAGAATAATTGAGCTGGTCTCTAGGCCAGTGTTTTTTAACCTTTCTGATGGAGCAGATCCTTACGAATATGTTTACGTTGCTCAAGGAACTCTGTGCCATGATCCAAGTGTCTGTCCTACTTTATGTCATAAACCAGATGGGCTGAAATGTTGCATTTAGGCAATTTCAGTCTGTTTTGGTGGAACCCCTGGCTGCCATTCGTGGAACCCCGTTGGAAAATTCTGCTCTAAGCTGTTTAATTAGGCCGGCCCTATTTATATATCTTGCACACCTTATTATGAGATATATTCTATTACCAAAGGTACCTATAAACTTTGTATGTACCTTTGATGAGCAGTAGCTTCACCGGTGATCCATAGTCCTCTGCTTTTCGTGTGTTTGAATCGGATTTTATGTTTCTAATTCAATGTCTTTTTCATTTTCAGATCCCGTGTACTTCACTCTTCATTATGGCTACTAAGAAAAGAAAAATGGACGCCGAGTGTCGCGTTTTCAATGAAGAATGAGGAGTAAAGTACTTTTTGTGTGGACACAAAGGACGAGAAAACGAGCTGCGTAAGATGCAACGAAAGCGTTGCCGTTTTGAAAGAGTACAATCTTCGGCGTCACTAAGAAACAAAACATCTGTCACCACATCTAAAGTTTCCTGGAAAGTAACGCCGTGAGAAATTTAAGAACACGAAACATGATTTAAAAACACAAAGAAATCTCTTCACGAGGAAGTTTGCTGAAAATGAATCTGTCATTCGTACAAGTTACAAAATAGTGCACAAGATGGCAAAACGAGGAAAACCGTTTACTGATGGCAACTTCATCAAAGAGTGTATGATGGAAGCAGAAATGACTTATGTCCAGAGAAAGCCGATTTGTTTGGAACTATCAGTCTTTCGGCATGTTCAGTTGTGCGAAGAACAGAAGAACGTGGAGAGAACATAGTGCTACAGATACGCGAGAAAACTGGGAACTTGTGGTATTCTCTAGCGCTGATTGAGTTTACTGATCTCTTGAGTACGTCACAACATCTTATGTTCATTCGAGGTGTCAATTTGTCTTTCAGACAATCGTTGTTAGTAACTAACAGTCCAAGAAATTCGCAACATTCGTCTCAGGAAACACATCTCAGTTGCTTGCAAGGCTATAGCTTATCTTATAGATTGTTGTCAGGCTGTTAAATTTTTCTGCACAAACATTCCTCGTCTTCCTCTGCCTCTCTTAAAGTCAAGTACCCTTTTACATGACTTCAAGCAAAGTTGGCTTATGGTGCTAGACCCATAATTCTATAGATCAATCGGTACTCGGATGTTGCAAATATCACACAGACCTGCTTACATTCTTAAGACATTTACTGGTACTGTACCTATTTTAGCCTAGGTTGACAAGGCCAATTACAAAAAAAAAAAAATCAGCCTCTATGCAAGTTCGGTCCCATCAACATCAGGCAGAAAGACGAGTCTTGTTGCTGTGCTACTGCCGCTTCCACTATTACTTCTGTAGCCTTGTGGCTGCCGAAATGGGGTAACTTTCTCTATTTTTGTGCTGATATGCTAGATGTCTTTTCCTTGGGTATTGACGATTGATCGAGCATCACATGCTTTGCCAATACCTTACTCCGCAAGCATTCTCTATCGACGATATTCCCAACGTTCTTCTCAGAATCCTGTCTCGCAGAAGAATAGGCCAAACAGTTTTTCAGTAAGCTTTTTCTTTCTAGGTTTGTCGTTACATTAACAGGTTCAGTGCTAAACAAAAAATAGGTTTGAACCACAAAAAAAATGGATGGCGGAAAATGGGATGTAGGGGTGTGTCACAGTTATGTCTTAAATGTTGTAATATAGTAGCAGACATGTAGTATGATTTATCAAATTTAAAAGGGTTGCATAAGAAAAGCTATTGTATTTAAGTCCATGGCAGATACAATAGTCGACTAAGACGATTAATCATCCCATGACACTTAATCAGTTAATATTCTTCTCTTGCTCATCGTAGTACAAGAGTCTGGGTACGGCTATCCTGTTCTTGGCCCGTGTCACGTCTTTAAGGGATGTCAATGTTGGAGCTAATCCAGTGGAAACAACGACGCCGTGCCTTGTCTAAACAATCTTAACATTGGTGAGAGGAGAGGAGTAACCGCAGACATTACTTAACTATTAGCAACAGGCAAAGACTATGTACTATTTTGTTGTTTGCCTGCAGGCCCTGTGGTCACATGTTCGATTCCCCTCGTGGTAGGGATATTTTTTTCGGTCATTCATTTGTGATCTCAGGTGAGCCCGGCCTAAATGGATACCAATACATTTCATGGGAGGTAAACACGAACGGCGTAACATGACCTCATCGAATGCCGATTGGTCTAACACTGATGGGCTAACAGCATACACCCTTTCGCATGAATGACGATTACAGGGATATATTGGCTTTGTTATCAGCCGTGGATGTTGACTAAATACATTGTTTGACACGAGAATGTGAACAAACGCCACAGAAAACTAACTAGCGCACAGTAAGTCAGTCTCCATGGCGAAGTGGCTACAGCTTCTGTCTCCCGCACCGAAGGTTGTGAGTTCGACTCCGGCCTAGTTGTTCGGTTAACGAGTGCAATTTTCTGGGAGTGTTCAAGTGGTCGTGGCTAAAGCTACGGAGTCCGTGCTTTGTGCGACAATTTTGGCAGGTCGCCCTGTGGAAGGAGACCGAGCCATATGTGATTACACCCAGATCAACGATGTCATCCTCTTGTATTTAATACTCATGTGAAACTGAACACAGTGATGTGAGGATACATGTGGGTTGTTAGAATTATCAGAAGTAAACAATCTACGTGTGTGTGTGTGTGTGTGTGTGTGTGTGTGTGTGTGTGTGTGTGTGTGTGCGCGCGCGCGCGTGTGCATGCGTGCGTGCGAGCGTGTGTTTTTATTTCTTGCTTGCGCATATTCTGAAAAGTGGAGCACAAGAAATCTCTGAAATAACTGGCATGATTAATGGAGAATAGATAGAGGACAAGTGGAGTGGAGAGATACTAGATAGTCTGATATCGTGACAAGAACAGATGCCAGCAAGTGAACCGATAAACAACTCGAGATTTGTGGAGAAACACGCGCCATCCTGCCACTTTAGAGTGTAAGCATAAATAAAATACTCGCCCACTGTTATGCCAGGTGCCATTATTTCCAACAGGTAATATATTCACAATGGAAGCTAATGTTTTAAACGTTGTACCGATTCTAATGGAAGTGGACTTCTTGCTCAAGTAAACGAAAATATCGATGTTACTGATGCTATAGTGGATCATTTTAACTACCTAGGGGCTATTATAACATCAGATGTAAGATGCACACCAGAGATTAAGAACAGAATAAAAGTTAAGTTAATTGTACATCCTTTACAGGACGTAGCAGTCAACCCCAACATTTTGGCTGTTTGTGAGTTTACGTTCAGTAGTTTGAAATTGCATCAGAATAGGCTAAGCAAAATCTGCATTTCAGAAAATTAAAAGTAGCTTATGCAATAAGTTACTATCATTAAATGTAAGAAAGAGAGTGCTGAAATGCTATATAGATCCTGTTTTGCTGTATGGCAGTTGACATAAGCCTGGGTCATTGACAATGAGGTGAGTGACCGGGCATGAGAAAGAATGGGTGAAAGTGGGAGACAGTAAAGTGACTGACCTGGCTATGGAAAAAACAGCCAGTCCTGAGAAATAAAATAGTGAGGGTAGAGGAAAAACCCCTAGGGTGGATGGGGCGAGAGATAGTGTATTTTGTGTGTGAAGTCAAGGGACTTCAGGGGAGTTGAGTTTGAGATACCGAAGGAGTCGGTAGTCCACGGAGAACGGTGTTGTGTGATTCTCCGAGCTGTGAAGGCAGTCCTAAAACCCAGAGTGGGTTACATAGAGAGCAGAGGCTCCGACCCAGTGGGTGGGTCGTATTGTGGGAGATCCAGCCGTGGATAGTAGCTTGGACTAAATGTCTTGTGAATTTGAGATTCAGCAGGCCGTGAGAAGCCAGTGATGTGTGCTGGTTAAATTGTGAGGAGGATATGTATATTCTATGGATTACATTATTTCTGGATGTATAAACATGTTCCGTCTGTCCGCATTATTTCTGGAATAAATGATTATGTGCGCCAACTCAATCTTGTTTCATGACTGGTGAAGGTGCACTTCTGGGGTGAGTTGGATTAAGAGTCAGTTAGATAGCTCAATTGACACACCATGAACATCGTTACCTAGACAACGACCATCACACGACAATATCACGCAAAGATTATCAAGAACATTGAACTTATCATCAAGAACGACGTGTGACAGCAGTGAATTGAGGAATGTAAATGTACAAATTAGAAAGAACATGAAAGTAGCAGAGATGTGGTTCCTGATACGAATGTTGCGAATTTATTGGACTGTCAGAGTTAACTTACAACTGTTTAGTTTTGTTTAGCAGACGGATCAACATCACGGCACACGGGTGCAACCCATAAGTGCTCCATTCTCCTCCTAACTCAAGCCTGAGTCTGGAGAGGATCAGCTCATGCACGAACTCCGTAGCACTGGCGAGGATCCTAAAATACATTGGGCAGATTTTTAACTCAAAATCTTGCCCGGGCAGCGCCGTTAGGCTACTCTTTTGGATTTCCAACTGCCAAGGGATCCTTTACGTGCGCAACAATACACACGGGCGTCCGATCTCACTACCCAGAGACCAGGGGAAATGTTATTACTGGAAGACGACGTGAAAAAAAAGGTCCCAGTCGTCACCGGGGCCTGAACCCGGGACCTCCAGCACTCGAGGCGGACACCATACCTCGAGACCACGCATCCCCCATCGTTAACCAACAACGATTGCCTAGAAGAGGCTAAGGAAACTAGAACATTATATTTAGCAATAAGAATGAGGCAAACAGCTTTCCTTGGTTATATGATGAGGAAAGAGACTTTGGAGAATATCGTTACATCTGGAAAGTTCAAGGGGAAGAGAACGATCGAAAGAACGAACTTTATTTTCAAAGGGTCACAAATTGGGCACGTAGGCCCGTCTTACATTCGGCCCTCTGGAGAGACAGGAGAAGACCAAGATGAATGATGCTAATGGACGTATACGGTGGCATGGGGGAATATCATCAGTAGAGTTGATCCAGAACACCAAAGAAAGAGATCTTTGGAGAGAAATGACGTCTGACCAAACCGGAAGCGTACTTGAGGATGATGAGTGATAACATTGATAATGTTTCGGTGTGCCAAGTTGTGAAAAGAACCTGCTGCATGATGACGATGGCGCTGGTGATGGTGATGTTAATGAAACTGGGATTAATAAAAACAGTACTACACATAAGCATGTCTGTTGCTTAATTATATAACGTTCACATTCTTTGAACTCAAAGGTAGTCCATACATGTGCTACTACTGCTAGTGTTCTGGGCTGACTGTTGATGTGGAATACCTTTCCCTAGTACCAGTGTCCCTCGCCGTTAGGCGAACCCACTCCGACTTCAGAGATACTTGTAAATTACGTCCCCAAGTCTAGGACGAGAAGTCAACATTTTAGTCCAACTTACCGATCTAATGACGTTAGTAATATTTCTACGTGTTGTGATGCGACCGACGATCTACAAACAACCTGCCACATGCGATTGATGATGATGGTGACATTGATATCACGGTCAAGACGACACCTACAAACTCCGGTGGTTGATTATCACTAGCCGGGTCAGTGTTCCCCGCTGATATGCCACGTACGTTATCGCTAGGTGCTATTCTCTACATATCAACAGAAACTGATTCAAGTGTGGTCTTTCTCGTCGGAGAGTCAGAAACTCTACACTTCTATAGGCGATGCAATTAAAATATTTGTCCAATCTTCACACCTTTTCTTGTGTATGATTTCTTATTGTACAAATTAACATGAACTTTGCAGCATATTGCAAATCAGCTCACGAGCCCTGCTATTTGTTTGTGACTGATTAGTAAATTTTACCTTCAGTAATTTACAACTGCTTTCAGAACGAGAAGTCAACATTGACGTTCAGTTGTTCGGCGAGCGGAACGAACGACTAGACTACACCGCCGTCAGAAAAGATCGGCGAGCGGAACGAACGACTAGACTACACCGCCATCAGAAGAGATCGGCGAGCGGAACGAACGACTAAACTACACCGCTGTCAGAAGAGATCGGCGAGCGGAACGAACGACTAGACTACACCGCCGTCAGAAGAGATCGGCGAGAGGAACGAACCACTAGACTACACCGCCGTCAGAAGAGAAAGTACTCAGCCACATCGAAATGTTTGGTTAGCTGATGGGAGATTTAAAGATTTTACACAGTTGGAATATTCAATAAATTTTAACAAAAGAAATGTTTACAATTATTAAATGTTTTTAATGCAGTTCTGGAGAAATGTCAGTTTGACTTGTTTCAATTAGTTAAACATTTAACAAAAATATCTACTACAAAAGAAAACACAATAAAACACGACGGCGACAATGTTTGCAGAAGCAGGAACAGATGGGCACATTACAGCTCTGAAGTTGCCACATCCAAACAATGGCATTTCATCTTTATAAAACACATAAATGTATATTATAATTTATTCCTCTTCTACGCCCGGTGCCTGGTCTGGCGCAGACTTCGGTGATCATGACTTTGCAGTACTCACTGATATGTGATGTTGTCATGAATTTGTTGTTGCTCATATTATTGTTCGTGTGGAATGGCTATCCTCGCTTCAGAGGTCACAGGTTGTGAGAATTGTATGGATTTTTTGCCCTGGCCATGCGGGGGTGAGGGGAAATGAAAAGGCTGATGGGCTGGCAGGGAATGCACCTCTTGGTGGAAGATTACCTATGGACAAGAGAGAGGTGGTCGAACGCCTGTGGGACCAAGTGGAGAAGGCGTAGGAACAGATTGAGAACCCGTATGTGGAGAGAATGATATTGGGGGGACGGGGAGGAGGCGAGCGGGAATTGGCAGGAGTTCTGTAAGAATCTCAAAACTGAGAGAGAAGAAAATTATATTTTTCAATCAGATAGCGGTAAGAACGATTATTACTCTTAGCTGGCTGTTGAATGAGGGGACGGAGTGTGTATGGGAATGTGCTGGGTGCAGTGATGTTGGTTCTTAGCTCAACTTAACTCAACTCAATGTCCAGCTACAGCTTTCCAAATATATTTACTTCCTGTTTTCCATAACCTCTGTTTCGAAGTGTTTTCCCCACATAAAGCTACTTTATTTATTTCACCACATCTGTTGATATACCCCATGTATTAAATGTGTTTTTCCCTGTCGGTTTTTTTTTCTTCTGGATTTATCTTATAACACCTGCACCTCTCAATATTTCAGCGTTTTTGTTTTATTTGTCCACTAGTTTCCTAAAGTTCGGTCGGCAGGTCGCTGAACTATCTGGGTTGCCTTATGCAGTAATGTGTGGCTTCTGGTTTTCTAGTGACTTCCACTTCCATCGACGATGAACTGTTTTATTCGTAGTGGACTTTTGTGTTGACATTCTAGGTGAGGCATTAAGCATAGTGTACCTGTGCGGGCTGTTGGTTTGTCGATACTCAAGTCTGTTCCACTTTTCAGATGGGGCAGTGAGGAGCATTTATTGTGATAATTACTGGCACAGGAACGGAGCATAATGGAGCGACCCGTTGTCGTGAAGTTGGAACAGCAACTAACTAACTAACTAACTAACTAAGTAACTAACTAACTAACTAAGTAACTAACTTCTGAACTTTCTTTCCTCCCCAAAACTACTCTTTTTAAGGGAGCGACGGTATGGTAGTGGCTAGCAAGCTTGTCAACCGATCCAGTTGGCATGTGTTCGAATCCCGATGGCGGTCGGGATCTGTTTTGAATTGACATAGGCTCCCATGTTGGCCCAGCCTAAAATGGGTACCAGGAAATATACAGGGAAATAAAGGTGACCGCTATGATATTTACCACATTATCCACTGGGTGTCGACTGGTCTATACAAATATGATGCTTTCGGTATACACCCAATACCGCTCACATTGAGAACAATTGTCTCTTACATGTTACTTCATATAATAGCAAGAAAAGAAAGTCGAAGTTGCATTATAGGCAATAAGAAATAGAAACACAGAAGAAGTGTAACATCCCATGGAGAGTTACAGTAGATCTGATAGAAACAATTTGCAATAACTACAGACAGACAGGTGGTGAATGACGAACCAAATGGACCAATGCGTATTATCATCATTCCATGTAAAAAAAAAAAATAAAGGACATCCATTTATAACATTACCAATCAACAGAAATGCGACGTCAAAAAAGTAATCGCTCAAAATAATACTTAGCAGAGTGAAGAGCGGCTGGCCGAGAGGCTAGAACGCCGGACTCTCATTCGGGAGGCCCGGGTTCGATCCCTCGGTAAGGTGTCGGATTTTTTTCTGTCGGGGGCAAAAAGAAAATCCTAACCTGCACAGTTCGCGGCGACTGCACTAGCCAGGCGGCCTTTATTCCTCAGGCTCAAAGACCCCTCTGCCATACACCGCAAGGTAAATGACAGTTGACAGAATGCGTGCAATTGTGAAGAACATTATGAGTGAAGAGCAAGCGAGATGTCGTGTTGGTAGGAGAACCACTAAAGAATTCTTCAACACCAGAGTGTCATGTTAAAAGTACAACGAGCAAGAGCAAATTATGTCTCATATATTTATTGCTATATTGACAAATATGACATGAAAAACAATACAATATCATGGAACAGGTGCATCACTAGCAAGTGAAAACGATGGAGATCTGCTTGGCATAAACTGCCACAGTATGTGAGGGCTGTCTACTATCACCCATTGGGTTCGATATCTTATTATAAACAAAACTAACACCCGACGATTTGATTTGTCACAAGGGAATGATAACGACAGACGGTTATTCTGGGCAGATAACACTAATTACTTTCTCTGGAGACAAGGGCTTCGAAACCTTACAGCCTGGCTGACATAGTCTCGGGCAATTTACGAATACAAAAACTCAACAATGACACACAAGTAAACGAGATTAACATGAACGTCACAACAAATCCACAAGAGTTTGAGACAATTCAAGAACTCACATCCATTTAAGAATTATGAGTGATCAAAAGCTGAAATAAGTGCAAGAACAGCAAAAAACAGCAGCATTTCTAGCTACCTTGAAATTAATTTGCAATTAAATATGCTAGTTACTGAAAATGAAGATTAGATTATTACAGGCATTGGCATCTTGTTGTGCTTGTATGCACATGAAACATTTACATTCAATGCAGACAATTCAAACACTCGGAATGCGTTTCTACAAAACACACCCAGTAAACCGAGGAATCGACACTTAATGGATCATGGTTCACATGCCACTATTACAACATCGTCATATTTTCGGGTGCCTCCTCTGAAACAGTCAATGGCGATCATAACCCTTTAATCATTTCTTTCCTATGAAGGACATGCGAATAAATGTGTGTCAGAATTGTGTGTCATTGGTTGATATATATATATATATATATATATATATATATATATATATATATATATATATATATATATATATATATATATATATATATATATACATATATATATAGTTGTGGACTGCGCCTGGCCCTGCAGACAGCGGGGTTAGGATCAGCTAGCCTCTCTCAGGAGGGGTGAAGAGTAACAATTAGTAGTCTGCCGATGACCAACAGACTACACAAGTCAATCCCACCTCCCAGTGGTGTAGACTGGGAAAACGTGACCACGAGGTCATGGGCCAACGAGACTCTGGCTCGCCACGGGGAGGGGGGGGGGTGTGGTGGTAATGACTCTCCTTGGTCAGATATTTTTTGTTCTAAACCTAGCCTAGCAAGCCAGCAGGGGATTATTTCCCTGCTCGAATAAAACACAATAAGCTTAAACGGACTGTTTCAAACGTTAACAGTCCCGGCAATATTGAAGGAAAACGAGACAGACCAGTGATTATAAAAATAGTCACTTTGAACATCTGCAGTTTTAACAATAAAGAAGAAGAACTGGTAGAAACAATGGAAAAGAGGAAAATTGGTCTGATAGGAATAGCGGACACCAGAATAAAAGGTAAGAGATGCAAGGAGATCCACCAAAGGTATACGTTCGTCTACTTCGTAGTGGAACAACAAGAAAGGGCAAGGCACGGTGTAGGAATATTCATTGAACCAGGGCTCTTTTTTTTTTGGGGGGGGGGGGGGGGAACTATTCGCATGTCCTGTATAGGACATCGCTTTCAACAGCATCTTTATGCTGATTGTTGATTTTTTTGGGGGCAAGATTATGCTCAGTTTTTTTTTGCCGTTGCTTTCTGAGCGATCGGCTCACATACCCCGTAAGTTACTAACGCGGCGAGAACCGCTACCTATTATTGCACAGGAACCAGGGCTAGCAAGTTGAATATTAGAAATAAAATATATATCAGAAAGAATTATAACAGTGAGATTAACAGAACAGATAATTACTACTTATGTCCAAATACATGCAACATCTAACAAAAACAACAGTGTTCAAGAGTGTGAGGAGTTCTTGGAAGACATCCACAATACACTGAATAAAATGGAGAAGCAAGACAACATCATAGTTATGGGAGACGCAAGACTAGGACATAACAGAATAGGCATTGGGAACATTTTGGAGCATTTGGAAACCAACACAATGAAATAAATGATAATGGAAGTAGATTGATAGAGATATGCGCTCAACACGAATGCACTTTTAAACATAAAGACTAACAAATATATACCTGGTATAAATTGGGCGATCTAGACACCAAGAGCGAAATTGATATCATATTTATAAGAAACAACAGAAAGAGAAATATATACTATGAAAGTGCAGTGCCCAACTTAAGGATGAACACAGACCACAAAGCAATCATTATCACAATAAGAACGAATAGAAGAAGAAAGGAAAGACCAGGAAAACACATACCACGTGAATTAGTAAACTTTAAAAAAACTCAAGGACGAGATAGTGAGAGAAAATTATGGGACAGAATTAAATGAAATTTTTGTAAAACTACCTATAGAAAGAAAAACGGTAGAAGAAGAATGGGAGATATTCAAATCAAGTATTCTAAACACTGCAAAAATAACACGTGGTACCATTAAAAAACGCAAAACAAGGATTGATTGATTGATTGATTGATTTAGAAACCGACATCACAGCATTCGGGACATTCCCATAAGCGCTCCGTCCCCATAAAACAAGGATAAAGAAATAACAAGTTGGTGGAATGTCGAAGTAAAGACAGCTGTAAAAGACAAAAAAAAAAAGAAAAATATATTTGAGTATCTAAAGCAAGAAGACATGCGAATAGAAGAGAATAATAAAGAGAGAAAAACAAAAAAGACTGGAAGGAATATGGAGAAACTTGAAATAAAAACTACAAGGAGGCAACTAGAAACTTGTAGGAGGCAACTAGAAACTTATACATAAAGATTAGTGGAATGAGAAGCAGAGCAGAACCCTTTTACCCAACTGAAATAATTAACAGCGAACAAGAGAACCAATAAGTGAACAAACACAAATTCTAAAAGGATGGAGGCAGTACGTTGAACAACATCACAATATGCCATCAGATGTCACAGGAATCTAAGAAACTGACACATATGTCATCGAAGAACTAGAACTAGCCATACTGAAATAAGAAATTAGAGAAGCCATAAGACTAGTCCCACTGAATAAATCACAGGGACAAGACGAAATACCAAGTGAGCTAATTAAAGCGGCAAGAGAAGTAGAAACAGCATGGTCACATAGACAATTTAACCATGTTTGGATAGAATAACAGACACCAAGAGAATGGAGAAGCGCAATAATTATCCCAATTTGGAAACACAAAGGCAGTAAAAGAGACTGTGCGCAATACAAAAGCATTTCCCTTCTGAGTCATACAGCGAAATTATTCTGCAAAATAGTAGAGAAAAGATTACAATATAACAGCAGCTAAGAGAAACACAACTTGGATTTAGGAATGTGATATAATTTTTCACAAGCCGTAACGTGCTGTAAATATTTCTCCGTACAACAATTGAGTATTGACACAGCAACAAGGATAGTTTGTTCCGCTGCGGAAAATTCAACATTTTACAACAACAGACCCAGTTCGGCGAGATACCAAAAACTGGAATCGGGAAAAGGTACATAAAAAAGACGAACGACCGGAACACGGCCTGTTTACATCAACCACGCACGGGACAGAAAAGATCTGAGACAGTTGATGGAGTGAGAGCACCCTCCCAAACAAATAGTAAAATATAACATAGTTTGATTACTAAGAGGAGGAAAGCCTCAGCCAACAAAGACATCGCAATCAGATTCGGAAACCTGTCGCCAATGTGTTGTGAAGCCATTTCATTTGAAATGAAGGTAAAACAATAATGTTTTAAATTTAAGTTTAGTCTGTGAGTCTTTTTCCCAAGAAGAATTGGTAAGTCAAATGTGTGTAAACCATGTGGTTAGTTCTTAAGAAATTAATTTAGTAGAAACTAAATAATATTATATTCAGTTACCATAGTTTATGGATAAACTGTACATTAGGACAACCCAGTGAGTTTCCTTTTCTTCTAGTAAACAACTTATTTAATGTGTAAGCATTAGACTTAGTTGTACATCTTATTCTTAAGTAGTAAACTCAATCAGCAGTAATTTAGGAGTTGGTGAGTAACTTAAGATTTAAAAGCTAAGTAATACTTAGTTCAGTAAAAAGAAACTAGTTTACATGTGCCAACACTGGTAAGACAAATTAGTGTAATGTGAATTAGTCAAGTAGATTTTTTTGACATGAGCACATGAACAAACAAGTAGTTTTTTTTTATCCCATGAACACCTGAGAGGTAAATAAATTCCTAGAGGTATCATAATTTGTGTGAGGGTTAAAGCAACCGAAGGGTGAGGCAAGTGTATATTTGTGCCACATAATAATGCTTAATCAACCGCCATGCAAGAATGGTTATGATACATGATAATGAATGTGTATATCACATAAATCTATGAGAGCATGTGGGGATCCATGTGTATTTTCATTATTGTTAAACATGAGGAAGCATCATTTGTGACTCTCATAATTAGGCCTAATGATCACATAAATCTATGTCATTGCTGAGAGCATGTCTGTGGAGATTAATGTGTGATTTCATTATTGTTAAACAGATGTGGATGTATCATTTGTAAAAACACATCAGTAGGCTTAATTATCATCCAGGAAATATTATAATTTCTGATGAAGGATGAGATTTCATTGTAATGTCATTGTTGTTGAATCTGTGAATGTATTCTGTGTAAAGCACATACATATGCTTGATTGTCATCCATACAGATATGATTGTGTCTGATGAATGATTGAGATCTCATTGTGATGCCAATGGTGGTAAACATTTAAAGTTAGCATTGGGAAATCACATAAGCATAATTACTTATCTTACATGCAAGTATGAGAATCATGTCTGAGAATGAGTGAATGAAGTTACATGCTAAGAAGGGTATAAGCTAACAATCAATCTCATGATAGAAGGCAACTTTGATGTATAATGTCCTGTCTATCAGCAGAGAATATGTTCGGCATAGCCCAAACACTAATTAATCATTTAGTACACTCCGACGCATGACAACACTTTGTATAATATATCACTTATGGTACCTTCATCTGGTTTTGTGCCCTAAGCGCGACACAACCCATATTACACATCACGCGTACTACAAGCATCTGGTTTTGTATCTTAAGCAAAACCCCATTTTGTGTTATAGATCACTCATGTTACAACAGATGGGCTAGTGTCCTGATGAATGTAATGATAATGAGATGGTGATTGTAATAACAATAATGATGAGGATGATTGTAATGAAAATTATGAGTATAATGATAATGATGATGATGATAATGATATAATGATGATGATGATAATGATATAATGATAATGATTGTAATGATGATGATAATGAGAATGATAATGATAAATGAAGTACAAGCATATTATAGACACGGTGAAGAGGAGGGAATATACTCGCTTTAAAACTTTTGATTAGAAAAGAATTCACCTGAATACTATACCAAAATGGATAACATGATGTACTTATACTGTTTATAAGCAAATACTCATGCAATGGGGAATGATTTTTAAAACCCTTAATGTATGAGACCTTTTTCTTTTAATGGAAGAAGAGGTAGAGAAGATAACTAGGTACAGAAGAGAATGGTCAACATAGTTGTCTATTCCAAATCAATCAAGGTATTACTTAACCGGGAGACCTGAGGACAGGCATAGGTGAAGATGAAACTGCACATCTGCTAGTTAAAACTTGAACACCTGATAGTGAAAGATTGGATGGAGAGCAAATAATTATGTTGGTGATAACTCATTGAGAACACCAAGACTATCTTTCTCCTATGTTTATCTTTCTCTAGGAACAAGATTCATTTTATTGATTTCACTTGTTGGTTACTTAGGAGAGTACAGCATGACATTTCTAATGGTATGATTAGATGTATGTTGATTGCTGAAATTTCAGATAGTGGCTTAGTACCACTAGATCCAGACCTGACTAGTTTGAATGCAGCACTTTTGAATGCAGGACTTGGTGAAGGTAGCAGCTTGACTGAATCTAAATCCAGGCCTGACTTTTCTTTTGTGAGTGAAGTATCTGGACAAAGTGATGCAGAACAGTATCCCAAACAGAACTCACCTGCAAGCAGTTTCCTAGCCCAGTAATAGAGGTAACTTAGCTGGAGTGTAAGGAAACAACTACTATCATAATACCCAGGGAGATAATTATAACTCATTAGGAGAACGTAACACAAGCTCAAATAATTAGTGGCATCAGGGATCCAGGCACCCTGAAGTACAACTAGGATAGGCAAATTCAGATAGTCTCGCTCAACTGAAATTAAATTTTAAGTTGCATGTCCTTCACATGACGTAGCAGTAAACCCCAGCATTTTCGCTGTTCGTGATTCCTGGGCAAATTTAACGTTCAGTAGTTTGCCATGTCTTTCTGAACGACCAGCTCCTATACCTTTTTCAAAAAAACCAGCACCTCTGTGTTTCGAACCCGGGTATAAGGGCTCACAAATCGCGTTCGCAAGCCCTTAGCCACAGAGACCGATGAAATGAAATTATGTTAGTCAAATGTATATTTTAGGCATCTAGGGATATGAAATTTCTTGTACTTGTATGAACACTTATTGATGCATAATACTAATTGAAATTAATGTTGTTAATGTATTGAATGACCATAATCCATGTGTATGTTTTAATAAATTATGTAAGAGGTCATTTCCTCCTTTGAGTAATTTCTTGTCGTGTCAGTAGTTCAATAAGGCACACCCTAGATATTAATTAATTAGCTGAGAGAAGAGAGGCAAGGAACCCCCAACAAGATAGTGTTGGCCTTCAGGAAACGTTAAATTGTTCTCTGGAGGAATTCCTTGGTTCTCCGAAACTCTATATATTAAATCAAGCATTTGTGCCAGTGCTAGATTAATTGATTATAACGGGCAGGATCACATTGAGACAGAGGAACTTAGCATCCTTTCTCTCTTTGAGAATGTTTTTTCCCCTATGTTAATGTAACATGCACATTTGATGAATGAAAGATGAGTGATTGAAAGGGCCGAATGTAAGACGGGCCTGCGTGCCCAATTTGTTACCCTTTTAAAATAAAGTTTGTTCGTTCATTCGTTCGTTCTTTGGGGTTGAGCCAACAATCTCAAACATCCGATAAGGAACAGCAAATGTTGCACAGATGCCATCTTTGCTCTTAGATAACAAATAGAAACATCAAATGAATTTTCTGAAATACTCTACTTAGCCTTTGTCGACCAAGAAAATTCATTTGATAGAGCAGATAGAAACAAGCTATGGGAATTCCTTAAAAGATATGCGTGAGTACACATATAACAAACTTATGCAGAAGCTCCCAAAATAGCAATGATAAGGCCTATTTTGGCTCGAAATGTTCTTTGACAATGTTGGCAAAGAATACTTTACGTTCCAGGAGGAGGATCTCCTGCAGTGGTTTTTCTGTTAAGCCTTTTCTTTACGGCGCTTGCAGTCCTCGTTGCTTCACAAGTGACTGTACCCTTGCGTAATGAAGTACGCCACGAATTTCGGTCTTTGGCAGCAGTCTCCCAGGTGTCAAGATGAATTCCAACAGCGTTCAGTGAGATTTTCAGAATGTCTTTAAAGCGTTTCCTCTGACAGACTTCGGAGCTTTTACCACAACGCAGCTCACTGTAAAAAATTCGTTTAGGGAGCCTGTTATCTGGCATGCGAGTTAAGTGACCAGCCCAGCGAATCTGATTCTTCATTAGTAGAGTGTGGATACTGGGCATGGACGCTCTTTCTAGAACTTCAGTGTCTGGCATCTTGTCTTGCCATTTAATCTTCAGTAGCTTCCTTAGGCAGACTGTGTGGAAGTGGTTTAATTTCCTAGCGTGTCGCTGATAAACAGTCCATATTTCATAAGCATATAGCAGTGTGGATTATACAACTGCTTTGTAGACTTTCAGCATCTAGCTTAAGAATGGAGCTGGAGGCGGTAACTGCAGCTTTCCGCTGGATCGAGAATACGATACACACACATATCGTGATTGTAACTGACTCAGAAAGTATGCTGAGGAAGGTGAGTAAAGGTATGCTTCGTGCAGAGTGGCTTGCTTCACTTTGGAGGTCACGGGTGGCAAGTGCCATGTGCCGATATGAGGCAGACAGCAGTAAACAGATAGATTAAGAGTAAGTTTAACATATATTAAATATTTATATATCACAATTTTTTGGGCATGTTATGAGAAGAAATGGACTGGAGAAATTTAAATTTAAATATACAAGTAAATGGGAATATTCTTCAACAAGTGAATCGGTTCAATTATCTCGGAACAGTCATAACATCTGATGGCAGATGCCTTGAAGAGATTAGAACAAGAATCGCCATTGCGAAAGTAGCCTTTAGCAAGATGAAAAACATTCTGACCAATAAAATGATGTCAATTGAAACGAGAAAAAGAGTGTTGAGGGGATACATAGAGCCTGTTCTTTTGTATGGATGTGAAACTTGGACTATGACCACTCACCTTGATATTCGGCACGGTATGCTTATTCCCTGGCTCTGGCTGGTACATAAGTACAGTGTTCTCCAAGTTGATATTGAGCCCAAAGTTGGCATAGGCATGTGAGAAAGCTGCAACATTGTGTTGCATGTCCGCCTCTGAGTAGGCATATAGAGTGTAATCAACAGCAAACAGCAGCTCTCTGACGGTGACGCTGCTAGTTTTGGTTTTACTTTCAGTCTTCTGAGATTGAACAACTTTCCATCCATGCAGTTGAATGAATAGAATATACGAAATTCATCATATTTGATAACTCTATGATTGCTAATAAGCAAATATTCCATGATGGCAGGATTCGACAATTTATGAGGTGTCGACTGCAGAAGGCTTCCCGAAGACTGATTAACCCTCTTTTCCACTCACACTCTCACACTGGTATATGCTTGGTCACTCGATTTGCTAATTGTCTTTCTATTCTACCTATGTAAAGCGTTGGCAGATACACTGGCATTGACAAATACAGATTGATTTCGTGTACAGACAATGGTACTTTGACAGAAGGGATAGATATATATGTGGTTTTATATCTGATCATTGGTTCAGTAGCAAAGAATGTTATGTTTACAGCTATTTTAATCGATCGTGTATTCTATTTATTACATCATCTCCTCGAAAGGAGTCAGACGAATTAACACTTGAAGTTTGGGAACCATTGATTCTGTGGAGGTAGGTTTGGGTGGCTGGCAGCGACGCTTGATGAAACCGGGTCATTATCCATTAGATTTCAGAGTCTGGTGAGGGTGTCTCGTTCTTCCTTTATTTCCTAACTCGATTAAATATGGTCCGTACTAACTGACGCTTATAATGGATGGTTGCGAAGCTATTGAAATTCAAGTTTTGGCCCGTGCATATTCCTTTTCGATAGACTGCTTTTTGGAAAATGCCATTCTTACGACGTCTAAGAACTGTTAGGTGTCAAAATCGAGTTCAAGACATATATTATAGTATTACTAAATTAAAAAAATAACCCAGGGAAACTGTAACACTGGCTTAATTGGTTTGTTTAGTGAGTCCTCGGAAAGACAGTATTAATTCTTAAGTCTAATGTATTGGATTGAAGGTCGTTTGAGCTCTAACAGAGAATGCATCATTCGGGGTGGTCTTGGTATTGAGACTTTGTTCCTGTCCCGGTACTGAAGTACCATCACTATGCGGACAATATATTAGAGGTCTCCTTCCCTGCTCCAAGCACAGAAACCAGTGGGGGTAACGAGACAGGTAATGGAGCGTTACACCTGGTAACAGGAACGTTACGATATAACCAGGCCGTGATTCAGCACAGCACGTACAGACCGGCTGGGATTCGACCTGGATTGGAGATGTTTCCTCCACTAGTTTAAGGTATTTCATTATAAACTGTCTCCAACTCAATGCCCAGAGAGCAACAGACAGGTGAAAATAACAGTCATACAAAGAGCGACAGAAGCTGATTTCTCAAAGACATTCCATGTAACGGGAGAAGAGCAAGAAAGGCAGTAACGTAATTGGTATATCTCATTAAAGATTGATGTAACTTATGCAAATAGGGTAATAGTCCATAAAGTTATTGCTACAACTGATGAAAATAGGGCAAAATTTCATATAATAATTGCTGTAACTGATGGAAACAATGTAATAATCCATACAATTATTGCTGTAACTGACTGAAATAGCTAACATTATATGGAACTATTGCTGTAACTGACGGAAACAGTGTAGCAATCCATGGAATTATTGATGTGATTGATCGAAATAGCTAACATCCCATGGAATTATTGCTGTAACTAATGGAAATTGTGTAACAATAAACGGAATAATTGATGCAACGTATTCCAGTTGTTAACAATCCATTATTGGTGTAACTAGTTAAAGACAAAAGTACAAAGTCAAAAACACAAGTAAATGACTCATATCCACGTTTAGAGACATGTTGGATATATGGTGCTAGTTCAATATTTTCAGGCAAATTTGGGCTCGGGGGCAAGTGTGGTCAATAACACGCCGATCGTAGCGAGTGCGTTAGTGTAATGGCTAGGAGGCACCGCTGATAATGTCATGAGACGGGGTAGATGAGGGTTCGACGCCTGCGTTCGTCATCCGTTAAGAGAGGGCAAAAGCGACAGTTTGTGCATTCAGGCCTGCGAAGTGCTAACTGGTGTTAACGCATCTCAGATCTATAGCAGGTTCTCGTTTTGGGATGTTGTCACTTTGGCCGGTTTACCCAACAGAAAGTTCTAGGTAACTTTTTTAGGCTGAGCCAACCTTGAAGCCCAGGTCAGCAAAAGACAATCACTGCCACCTGAAAGATTGCTGACGCTAAATGAAATTATCACTGTTCAGATTGTTTTATGTAACTAATTAAAATATTTATGTAGCTAATTAGAATTGTTATTGCCTAGTCAGTGAAATAATTCGTATAGTTAATTAAGTAATTGATGTCGCTAATGAAAGTATCTCTGCAATAAAGAACGCATTGCTGTAGCAAATGAAAACAGCTGCAGCCAGATAAAATATTGCATTGATTAATACAAGAACTCAGCTAGTTTAGTGTTGTTCAAACCATGAAGTGTATATTGTGCTCCTGATCATTCACATTCCTGTGAGATAACTGACGAGAACGTCAGCGATGTTTGCATATGTTACCTAACCGGGATTGATTTTGTTTAAATCGGGGAAGCTGTGGCACGCATTATTACACATATAATTGTTAATATATGTTAAAGCATACATTTAAAACACATGTGGACAATCTGTGTAAAGAAAATATATCAAGCAAAACGCCCTTGAAAGTATTTGCCGTATAAAATATAACAACGGAGATAACGTAGTTCTTTTTAGTTTAAAGTACAATAAGGAAGGGGGGCGCCGCACGCACCAAAAAAAAAAAACAACGGTGGCCTCTTCAATTCACATTCTTATTTCTGCACTCCAGACACGCCTGTAGGTATTCCGATCCCCTGCGTAGTACATCAGTCAGCGTACATTGATTAACTGTGCCAGTCCGATAATGACTGAAGAGCCGTCTTGGGCACCTGGTGTGCTGTTCTTCCTGGCCACAGAAATCTTCAATAGTAATCCGGTTATTGATGCTGATTCATTCAGTTGAAAATTCTCGCCGTGGCCGGCCAAACTCTCTACAAGCGTTCATCAGCTCGGCTAGTCCATTTGTTGACTATATTATAGCGGCACTGTGAGCTGTGTGTTTCGTGTGAAGTGGTTTTGAATCTGCCCAAGTTTTTTTTGTTTTTTGGAACGTGACTGCATGTTCGGAGCGATGGCAGGTGGCTATGTCCCAGAGTTGACCGGTTTGTGCCTTATGCAGAAATGCGTGGCTGCTGGGCTTCTGGTTGACTGCCACTGCCGTCGGTGATGAACTGTATGTTCGTGGACTGTGTGGGTGAACATCTAGGAAACATCCAGATAGGAAAATGACTGCCGATTCCATCAGAGATAAATTGGGTGTTTCGTGAGGGACTGGTGTGTTGACATTCTGGCGGCGGCATCATGCACAGTGTATCTGTGCGGGCTGTTGTTTGTCGAGACTCCTGTCTTTTCCACTTTTCACATTGGGCAGTGGGGAGCGTTTTGTGTGATATTCACTGGCACAGGAACGGAGCGTAATGGGGACGACCCGTTGCTGTGAAGTTGGAACTGGGACTAACTAACTAACTAACTAACTAACTAATTATTGCGGCAATGCTGGCCTGTCTATCCGTACTTTCGTTGCTATATAATATGCATATGGCAGTGACTGAGGGATGTCCATGATACACCGGCACACAGGTTGAAAACTACTGCCTTAGCTCATGAAAGAATTGCTATGTTACCATTCACATAATTACAATATATTGGAGACAACAAGCTGCCATAAAGGTTGATAATGAAGTAGGTCAATATCAGACTATTAAGAGAGGTGTGCGACAGGGATGTGTAATGTCTCCAGGTCGTTTTCCCTATTCAGGGAAATATTAAAAAAAAAACATTATAAGATATTGGAGGACGTATCATCAATACCATTATATATGCGGATGATACAGTATTGATTGCACACAGTGAACAGAATCTGCTTTATTTAGTAGATGCGGTTATTGTACACGGTGAACAACTAGGGATATAATTAATTTGTAAGAAGACACAGATTATGGTCGTCACCAGTAAGAAAGAGATACCACAATGTAATATACGGATAAATGAGAATATGCTTAAACAAGCGAATTGGAACAACTATCACGGAACAGTTATAACATCTGAAGGGAGGTGCCTTGAAGAGATTAGAACAAGAATAGCTATGGTGAAGGTAGCCTTTTGCAAGATGAAAAACACATTGACCATTAAAAAGATGTCAACTGCAATGAGAAAAATAGTGTTGAAGTTAGTTAGTTAGTTAGTTAATTAGTCGCGGTTCAAACTTCACAGCAAAGGGTCGTCCCTATAATGCTCCGTTCCTATGCCAATGGCAATCACACCAGATGCTCCTCACTGCCCCATGTGAAAAGTGGAACAGACAGGGATTTCAACAAACCAACACAAACGTTCGCCAAGTAAAATACAGTTTATCATCGATGGAAGCGACAGTCAGTTAGTTCAGCAACCAACCGGTCGCCATCTTTCTGAACATGCAGTTCACAATACAAACAACCGCGGACAGATGTACACCACAGCTTCAGCGACGACCTACACTCTCCGGGAAAAAAAAAAAAAAAAAACATTCCTCAACCGAATGACGAAGTCAGAACATGAAACCACGACCACCATAGCGCGAAGTTGGCGGCTAGACCACTTGGACCCTGGCACTGGTATAACATGTGCGATTCTGATATATCACGTATGTGAAGCCTCGCCAATGCTACGAAGTATAAAAAATATGATCACTAACAAACCATACATGTGAATACTATGCTCCATTATTTGTGACAAAAATCATTATTTTAAAGAAGTAATTCTGAAAATTGTTCAGTTTGTAGTTTCTTGCTAAAAGATGCACACACAAATTGGCAGCTGTAAAACATATGGCACTGTGACGTTGTACAACGGCGTACATGCAAAGACAGGATTACTGGAAGAAAACTGCCACATGTCTTAGCTTTTTTTTTAAGTGCACACCTTTCCTCTGTCTTCCTCCCCAAAACACTCTTACATTCCACCTTTGCAAGATTGAAAATCGTTATGCAAGTTTCTAATCGCTGAATGCAGGGTAAATAAGAATTTACAATATTTTAATTATAAAATAAATCAAACAGAATAGGTCGTTAAAAGATACACAGACACCTTCTTGGACTTCAATATTATATTCACATTAATAATCTAACAACTAAATATTCATTTATTTTACTCACAATGGGACAAACAGAAACACATTTCAGTACCACCTTGATGAGGTTTAATGGTTTCAGTATTAATAAGTTAGATACATAACGTTTACACGAACTATATTTAGAACCATAGCAAGTGCGGTGGTGTAACGGTTAGGACGTTATGTTAACAATTAAATGAGCTCGGCCGGAGAAGGATTCGATGTCAACTCAGGATGTTCCTGATACGAGACTTGTTTTTTGTTCTTTATATATCGGTTACAGCGACTGGACGGAAATGTTCATTTAGAAAAGTAATATAAATTGGCAACTAATTCATTTCTTAATATTTGATTTTCACAGGTAAAGGAAAATAGCCTCAACCAATATTGCCTTTACATAGATACGTGTTTTATTTATGTTTAATACTGACACCTCTGTAACTGTGAGGAGACGTCTGGCCCAGTGGCTGAAACTTCGGTCTCCCATTGGTAAGGTGTATGTGTTTTTTTTTTATTCTGTCCGGAAAGAAAGAAAACCCTATTCAGCACAGTTCGCGGGCGCCTGAACTAGCCAGGCGCCTTAAATTCCCCATGCTTTCTCTTCCCCCCGCCCCCTTCCCACCCCACCCCGACCTACACCGCAAGGTACCATAGGCAGTAATAAGATTTATATGTAAAAAAAAGAAGCTAATTTCAACATAAGCAAAGAGATACAGAAACCAGATTTCCATAACAATAAAGGAAAATGGAAAGATTTCCAAGCTCGAATGGAGAATATAACACTCAGTAGGGTATAAAATATGATGTCAATAAATTTGCAAACATTATCACAGAAGCAATCCTAAAAATATCTGCCAAACATATACATATCAACCATGTAAACCAAGAATGTGGAAGACAAGAGCCGAAACAGTCGACCAACAATCGAGGATCACGGTGAGCTGCTGTATGCAATGACATCTAAAGGAAACAAAACTGAGCAGACATAGAAGAAGAGGGTTTAAGTTAGAAGAATGTAAGCCAATCAGACATGGAAGAAAAGAATGCAATTTCAAGCAAAGTAAAATCATTAGAAATAATTTTGCCAAACATGTAATCAACTCAAGCACACTGTAAAGGCTATCAAAGAAAGAAACACAATTTACACTATTCCAGTATTAAAACTGCATGAAAGATTACGATCAAAGCGGCAGAAGACAGATGTATTTGACCACATTTCTATAAAACAGAAGTTTTAGAACAAACGTTAAATGTGATATAGTCCAGGCAAAAGCAGTATCTCACAAGATAGGAATATTATGTGCAATACAGGGGGAGATAGAGAGAGAGAGAGAGAGATCATGCTGTATGGGCAACACATGATCTCTAAACTCAACCCAGGCTTTATGCTGTAGAGAGGTATAACTTCATTTTACCAACAATCATCTGTTAAGACGGCAAGGTGCCGGTCAGTCATATGGGGAAAATGGGAGAGGGGAGAGGTTGGGGGGGGGGGGGTGGAAGACAACTTACATTGCTTCAGGAAAATGTTTTCATGCATAATGTTATAGATAATTTAATTTCGATGGTTGGAGGTTTCTGACAATTGAACTCTATGTTATTTATTACAAAAGTGTATATTGTTCTATGTATTTAGCTTTGTATCAAAACTGTACATTGATTAGAGTAGTTGGTCTTAGACAATTAAACTCTAAAGAAAAATACATATGAAAAATGTGTGAAAACTGGCAATAATTGATGGGTAAAGAGCAAGGGGAAAGGCCCTTTGGTATGATCGGGACAAGAACACAGACCAGATCCACGACTAGTAATCGTGTGAGATGGCGAACCACGAACGCCCATGCTTAAAGGTATGGCACATGAAGATTATGATGACCTGTATTTGAAGGAAGGCCTGTTATTATCCATAAATGGTATTTCTTTTATTTGACTTTGGAGAAAGCAGTATTTTTATTTTTATTTTGCCCCTTCTTGTAAAAATAGATAACGTATGTGATCTGATGTTTCAAGAGTGGGGTCAGAAGTTGCTTATTAGACCAATCTTAGCCCAGAATCAAAGAATTATCTATTGAATGAAGGCAGAAGAATGTCGACTGTCGACTAGACGGAGGTAACTGACTTCTGATGTTCGTTTGGCACGCTTCCGTGTAGTTTTCGTGATTCTTAACTGTTGTAAAGTCGACCTCCATGAAGACATGCGACAACGCCAGACCATTGAAACTTAAGCCCTGCGTGTTGGGTATATGTTTCTGTCAGAGTCTCACCCGAGGATAGAACGCGTTGTCTGCACCAACGCCAGACAATGCAACGCCGAGATATTATAAGCCCTACAGTTATAATGCGGCGGCCTCACTAGCGCCAGGCAGCCAGCGCTCGATAGTGTAGCGCTGGGCTATTATAAGCACTACAGGCGATAAGCGCTGAACGATGCTAAGCAGGCAGCTAGCACACAGCGTGAACCGTGAGAGGTCACGCGTGCTAACCCAAGCGCTACTAGAGAGTGTGCTGTGTCCAGTCAGACTGAGCTGGACGGTCGTCAGAGACAGACGTGTGAAAGCGGCTGAGAGTTGTTGCATGTCGTGAAAGCTAGCCTGTTTGACAGCTTGAGATGGAGTGCATGTCTGTGTGACTTGTAAGTTGGAGTGCATTGATATCTTCTATTGTATTGATGTATTGATTACTTGCACTGTTGTAATCCATTGTATATTGTAACTTGTGATTGCGCGAAGCGTGTATTGATTCACGATGTGTGCAGTGCGCGAATAAATAGCACGAAATATCTTATCGGCGGTTAGCCTTGTGTTGTTTAGCTAGTGTAATTAAGATCGTACTTTGTCAAGTGACGAGCCCTAATTCTTGCCCTAAGCAAGACTTTGACAAGTGCGAACGTGGTGGCCTTCGTCCGGTTTATGAATCAACTGTTTACAGAAATGTGCCGATAGTAGATAGAATTTTTTTGTAACAAATGGGAACATAGCGACTGCGGTCAAAATTTTGGATAAGTTAATTATAATTATTAGTATAGAAAGCGTGTGCGTTATAGTTTAGAACATAAATATCATTGTGTGAGTTAATTTAATCAAAGCAAAATTACGTTTTTGAACTTAGAAAATTTCAACCGAGGCATCAAAGTGACAAAAACAAAATGGCGGCCATGTCCTTGAATGTCACTGAGTAGTGATAGTGTAAGCGGAACGAGTGGAAAGTGTGAATAGAAAGTTGTTGTTTGTGGTGATACGACTAACAACAATACTTGACGACATACAAACCTACAAAAACTTAAGTGACATTGCATACACCACACACTTGCACATGTTCTAATTTCTCTTAGTCCAAAAAGAACAGGTTGTTTGGGGTCATCTACACCTGTCCCTCGGAAACTCCCAAAATTTTTGCCGACATAAAGCAAAAACCAGTGCGGTTTCGAGCAGTAGTAAGCAGCCATTGCCCAACACATTATCTCAGGAGTACTTGAGTATAAAATTTTTTCCCTCTTTCTTATATTTTCGTTCTGCAGGCCTAAACACTAGCTATAATATTAAATACTGTAAACCTTTGAACTCAAATTACTAACAACTTTATTAATTTTGTGTCTATCGATTTCATCATACATTTTGTTCATCATGGCTAGTTTGAACGAGTACATTGAAATGGGTTTAAAAATGAACTATACTGGTGAAGAGTTGAGAGCCTGGAGTGAGAAAAAGTTTGCAGAATACCTCCTACAACAGGAGAAGATTAATGAACGTGATGAAAGAGCTGCCGAAAGAGCTTTAAAACAAGCAGAATTAGATAATGCTTTAAAACTTAAGCAAGCAGAAGCAGACGCTGCTTTAAAACTTAAGCAAGCTGAAACAGATGCAGAAATAAGAAAAGCTGAAATTACATCCCAAACCAGGAAAGAAGAGCTCGAAGTACAGCTAAAAATTGAGCAGATGAAAGCAGAAACTTCCAAAGAAAAGGAAGATAGAAAAGCTGACAAAGACCAGCCATATAAGAAATACCAAGGGCTGATTAAAAGTTACTCCACAGGTGACTGCATAGCAGCTTTCACTCAAAATTTTGAATGTATTATGGATCATTATCAGATCCCAAAGTCAGAATGGAGTATAATATATATGAGAAGTCTTTCTGGAGATCCTCTGAAAGTAATAGAGGCCATTCCAAATGACCTGAAGAAAGATTATCAGCATATTAAGACAAAAATTATGGCTCATTTTCTGCTAGATGAAGCAGGCTACAGAGAACAGTTTGGTAAATTGTCTCCTAAACCAACACAAACGTTCTCTGATTACATCTCAGAAATATAAAATGTTTTCTCTAAGTGGCTATCTGCAGCCAAAGTAAATGGTAATTTTGATAAATTGGTGGATCTTATTTTGAGAGATAAAATCATTACATCTCTCCCACCACCATTTTCTAAATTTCTATTAGAATGTCAGTGTGAAAGTGTACAACAGATTGAAAGTCGGGGAGCAGGTTATTTTTCAGCCAATAAACAATGTTTCAGTACTGGGTTGACGACCACAGACTTTGTAGCAGCCGCTACTTATGATAGATCTAAATCAGTGCCTTACAACAAACAAAAGCCCTATAGGCAATCTGCTGATCAGAGTAACAAATGCAGATATTGTCATTTGCCACACATCGAAACTGATATGTGTGACCAACATCCTGGTTACATGTCTTACTTACAAAACTACATAGCAAAGCAAGACAAGGAAAAAAAAGGTATACAGACGTGCCACCAAATGCTTCCTCTGTAAAGCTTTCGGCCACTGGCGTAAAGATTGTAAAGCCAAAGCTATGTCTAGAAAGGCTAATGCAGCTATGATTGATAGTTCGTCATCAGATGATGAAAGTATAGAAGATCAAAATGTAAACGCAGCACATGCTATTGATGTGTTTCAACACGACAAATGTACTGTCTGTGATCAATTTCATGAAGATGGCATTTTGACATGTGGCCATTCAATTCCTGTTACAAATGAGGAAGCCAACTTAGTTGTAAACTCCCAAGGTAAACTAAACATCTACCAGGGGTATATTAACGGTAGAGCTGCCACCGTTTTACGTGATAGCGGCAGTACCCTCATTGGCATTAAGAAAGACTATATTTTACCATCACAATATAGTGGTAAATATGTTACTTGCAGAACTTTCTCGGGTAACATCGAGAGATACCCTCTTGCATGGGCATATATAAATACACCATTCCTCTCCGGAAAGGTTAAATGCGCAGCATTGAACAATCCTTGTTGCGATGTTATCATCGGTAACCTTCCAGAGGTTAATGACATGCCACATGACAGTATTGTATCCTCTGCCACTTGTAACACCAATCATACCATCTCACCATCATCACAAATCACGTTTCATGATATTGATGTATTACCACCCATAAATGAATGTATGTATGCCAATTCGGCAATGTCATCACAGGAATGTAGTTGTGTGAATGTGACACCAAGTTGTAATGTACATGTTAACCGTGATAGTACAAATGCAGTAACTAGATCTACTGCTCAAAGGCAAGATCGAATCGATCAGACAGAGGCTTTACAGCTAATAAGCCCAGTTGTAACATCTCCTGAAACAACTAGGGAGAAATTTATAACAGCTCAAAAAGCCGATCGATCATTGCAAAAGTATTTTAAACTAATAGGTCAAAAGCCACGAGTAGCAAAGAACGCTAAATGGTATTTTGCTCTGAAAAACGGAATTCTGACACGGTACTATACCAAAGGTTCTAGCACTACTGAACAAACGGTGCTACCTTCAGAAAACCGCAACCAAGCATTACAGCTAGCGCATGACATACCCTTTGCAGGGCATATGGCGTATGCTAAAACGCGAGCAAGGTTACTTACTCAATTCTATTGGCCTAAATTTTGCAGTGATACGAAAGTATATTGTAGATCTTGTGACATCTGCCAAAAGCTTGTTAAAAAGGGGAAACACCCGCAAGCAGAACTACAAGTCACTGATTTGGCAAGTAGACCATTTGAAAAGATCTCGGTCGATATAGTTGGTCCCCTTAACCACATAACATCAAGGGGAAACAAATATATTGTTACAATAATTGATTTATGTAGTCGGTGGCCAGAAGCCATTCCAATGAAGAATATAACTTCCAAAGATATCATGGAAGTATTTTTTCATATTTTTGCAAGGGTAGGATTCCCTGACACCATTCTTTCAGATCGGGGTAGCCAGTTTATTGCCGCAGCTACACAAGCATTTACTAAAATGTTGGGGGTGAAGCAATGCTTCAACAGCCCATACCACCCACACTCCACAGGTATCATAGAAAAGATCAACGGCGATCTTAAACATATGCTCGCAAAAGTAACCCAAGAGCATCCCGAAGACTGGGACACGTATCTGCCTGCTATTTTATTTGCATATAGAGAAGTGCCACATTCCAGCACTGGATTCTCACCATTCGAAATCGTGTATGGTGCCAAACCACGCGGCCCATTATCATTGTACCATTCTATGCTAACTGAAAGTAAAACCATTTGTACACCCATTTCATCATATGAACATGTAACATCATTGCGCGATAGAATTATGAGATCATGTATGTTAGCTAAAGAAGCACTACAAAAATCTGGTGCTATCTACCGACAATACGCTAACAGAGGAAATAGAACCATTACTCTGACGCCAGGACAGGACGTTCTTCTCTTATTGCCAAGTGACAGACATCTTCTGACAGACTCATGGCAAGGACCGTTTAAAGTACTACGACAAATTTCGACGGTAGATTACGAAATTGCAGTTAGGGACAAACACAAAATTTTCCATATTAACATGCTTAAACCATACTACCACAGGGACGACGAACAAGTGGAGACGACAGCAAGCACAACAATAGTGGACCAGACAGACGACAACGATACTGACGAGATACCAACACCAGTCCTTGACACGACAACCAACCTACAGGACATAAAGGTAAATCCCAAACTGACTCAGACACAGATTAACAGTTGCAGACAAGTATTACAAGACTACAGTACAATTTTTTCTAACAACCCAGGACAGACAGACTTAGTGCAGCATCATATTATTTTGACATCTGACATTCCAATAAAATGCAGACCATATTCCATCCCTATACACTACAAAGACAAATTGCATCAAGAAATTACTGACTTAGAAGCAAATCATATCATCCGACGTTCACAATCACATTTTTGTTCACCTATTGTCATTGTGAAGAAGAAGGACAACACAATAAGACTCTGTGTTGACTATAGGAAACTCAACAGCATTACACAGTTGGATTTAGAACCAATGAGCAACTGTGAAGACATACTGACGGAATTGACTGACTCACGGTACTTTACTAAACTTGACATGACAAAAGGTTACTGGCAAATACCTGTACATGCTGACAGTATAGCATTTGCTACACCCTGGGGACTATACGAATGGTGCAAGTTGCCATTCGGGCTAGTTAATGCTCCAGCAACATTTGCCAGAATGACAAGACGACTTCTGACAGACATTCCCAACATCATTTGGTATATGGAAGACATTTGCATACATACAATCAACATGACAGACCATATAACAGCACTGCAGCAGACATTCGACAGGATTAGACAACATGGACTGACAATAAAACCATCCAAAGTTGATATAGCCTTTCAAGAAATTTCATTTTTGGGCTATAAGATCTCAAATGGCTTCATATCAACTGACGATAACATAATGTCCAGAATTTTAAAATTGTCGCTTCCGACAACCAAGAAACAGTTGCAAAGTGTGTTAGGTCTTTTGAATTATTATACACAATTCATTCCTCATTTTGCTGAATTGACCAAATGTTTTACTGATTTACTAACAAACAAACATCCAAATGTCATTGTAAATAGCGAATGTTTAAGGCCTGCATTTACGAGAGTATTATCTTATTTTTCCAAGGAACCCATTCTAAAATTACCAGATCTTAGCACTATTTTCAGGCTAAGATGCGATGCGAGCTCCGTAGCCATTGGAGGGGTACTACTTCAAGAACACGACCAAGTGTTGTACCCGGTATACTACGTCTCCCGGAAACTGAACACCAGCGAACGAAATTACAGCACGCCGGAACTCGAAGCCCTCGCTCTTGTGTTCTCGGTACGTAAATTGTCCAGATTTCTTTTAGGTAAACATTTCATCATTGAAACAGACAATAGTCCGTTGACATTTATCACCAGGGGAACCCCAACTAACCAAAGAGTGGCCAGATGGTCCCTTCTTTTACAGGACTATAGCTTCGAAATCAGACATATCAAAGGCTCACATAACTCTCTTGCCGATCTTCTATCGAGATGTCCTGACGACTCACCCAATAGCCAGGTAACACCCGAGCACATTGCAGATGGTGTATAAACTGCAACCTAGATAGTGCTCAACACCACAGCCAATTGTGACTTCATATCAGTTACGCTGTGTAAAACTGTGTGATAGGGAAAATGTAATTTCCCAGTGTAAATATATTATGTACATATTGTTATTATCATGTGAATGAACGGTTCGTATAATTATAAGAAAGTTGCAAGAATGTCATTAATAGTGTAAATATATATTATCATTATAATAACGACACCATAAGTGTCACAGGACAGTACTACAGGACCCAAAGACTTACTGAGCTTGAACAAGTACCAAGCAATCCTGAGTACAACTATAAAGATGGTCCACGACGTTTTAACAAGTATGAGTGATGACCGTGACAACCTAATCTGAGAATATGACGGAAGAAGCTATCCTACCACTGATAACAAGATCTGGGTACTCCGTATATTTACAGTCTAACACAACGAGAGACCTTAATGTGAGTGTGCGGCAACATCTGTACACTTCCGTTATATATTTATATTACTTTCATAATAATGTACCATAATAAAATATTTGTAAATTGATGACAATTGTATGTAAATTCGAGTATGAAACATTTCCATATACAAAATTGTATATGTCGACTTTTGTTAGATGTAATCTCAGCATCGTAACTTGATTGACTTTTTCACAAAAGTGACCTTTTTGTGCACTTTTGTCAGAGAGGATCAAATTATGACACTAAGAAAGAAAATGGTACCTGTAATTTATTTTGTTGAAAGCATGATGAAATTATTGTCCCTAAATTTTGTTACATAAACAAGGGACATAACTAAATATTGTTGGTGATGCGTAAATATGTATTGAAACTACCATGTTTGCCTAATAGGTATCACGTCAAGAGGACGTCATGTGTATATGGGAAAACTTGCCAAAACTGAAGACCTTCATCGGGCATTCTATTAGATAGGGATAGATGTTCAATGTCGGAGTTATCTTATAGGTAGATACTCACAGACTCACCTGTTTATTTGTAATTTTTCTTTTTGGTGGAGAGGTAGGGCAAGTTAGCCGTAACTACCGGACTGGCTGTGTCTCAGTGAGGTAAAAACCATGGAATTGATTGTACCTGACAATTATGCTGTATGGATAGGCATGGGGATCATATACATATTGCTTACTAATCACCTGTACATATTAGAACTAATCAGAGCTATGTCAGATAAAGTGCAAAGTTCGATTCTGACAAGATAAAGAACAGCGAAATAGAGTACATGAAAGGAAAACCTGTCATGAAATTAAGGGGGGGGGGGAGGATGTCAGAGTCTCACCCGAGGATAGAACGCGTTGTCTGCACCAACGCCCGACAATGCAACGCCGAGATATTATAAGCCCTACAGTTATAATGCGGCGGCCTCACTAGCGCCAGGCAGCCAGCGCTCGATAGTGTAGCGCTGGGCTATTATAAGCACTACAGGCGATAAGCGCTGAACGATGCTAAGCAGGCAGCTAGCACACAGCGTGAACCGTGAGGGGTCACGCGTGCTAACCCAAGCGCTACTAGAGAGTGTGCTGTGTCCAGTCAGACTGAGCTGGACGGTCGTCAGAGACAGACGTGTGAAAGCGGCTGAGAGTTGTTGCATGTCGTGAAAGCTAGCCTGTTTGACAGCTTGAGATGGAGTGCATGTCTGTGTGACTTGTAAGTTGGAGTGCATTGATATCTTCTATTGTATTGATGTATTGATTACTTGCACTGTTGTAATCCATTGTATATTGTAACTTGTGATTGCGCGAAGCGTGTATTGATTCACGATGTGTGCAGTGCGCGAATAAATAGCACGAAATATCTTATCGGCGGTTAGCCTTGTGTTGTTTAGCTAGTGTAATTAAGATCGTACTTTGTCAAGTGACGAGCCCTAATTCTTGCCCTAAGCAAGACTTTGACAGTTTCCCCCCCCCTCCCCCCTCCCCAGCATATTTTTCTAGACTCCAAGAGGTAAACAGCGATATGATATGAGTTGAACGATAACCTCAAGAAAAGGACAAAGAACAGCCTGATAGAATGAATGTAATACAATAAAAGCGAGAGAATGACTGTGTTGGAGATCTATTGCAACCGTCTTTATCTTTGATACGGTACGCGATTTAATGACTGATTGATTTCGAGACCCATCGGTTAGGTCGACCTTGTAGCCCATGTAAATTTGAAAAATAAATACTCTCTGGATGGGGATTACATAAATGTGCCAACACCGCACTCCCACTGCTCCTTGGGTAAATAATAACGTATTAATTAATTGTTTAATTAATTACACACAATCGTGTGAGCAACACATTATGTACATAATTAAATTTAAGCGATAAGAAAATTATTAATTTAATTAATTCCATGGTAGTAACATATTATTAAATCAAAATATTTATGTTATACATTTTTTATTTACGTCAATAAATCTAAATGAGAAACACATTATGGAGGTCATAACATTTATGAAAAATTAAGCTTGTGATATCGAATCAGTGTAATTAATGCAATACTTAAGATCAAATGGAATCTACTCTCATGTGTGCGTAAACAGTAATGTAAAGAACCCTTTCTCATGATTTAAGTCGTAATTGATACATGGTGCTGGTCCCATATTTTGAGACCTACAATAACTCGATGAAAAGGCATTTTGACAGTAGACAGAAATAAGCTGTGGGAAATGCTTTCATGATATGGAGTAAATGCACATCCAACAGATTTGTGTAGAAGTTTATACAACAGTAAATGTACGTTAAGAACAAATAGAGGACACTTAGAATCCTTCACCATAAGATTCCGAGTACGACAAGTTTGTGTCCTGCCCTCCCTCCCTCCATTCCCCCCACCACCATTCATAACCTTTATAGACAGCATTTGTAAAGAAACCAGCCGAACAGAGACCGTAACATAACCGCATGACGAACAGAACACAGAAGAAGAACCAACGGCGAATACAACATTAAAGAACTATTTGCGGACATTCAAGCGTTAATAGCAAAATCAGAAGCAGAATTACAAGTCCACATAAATGGCCTAAATGAAGTGTGTAAGGAGCATAACATGACAATTAGCATCAGTAAAACAGCGGTAATGACTGTAACCAAAGAAGTAAACACTACCCAGATTCAGCTAAAAGAACATCCCCTGGAACAAGTAAAGAGCTTCAAGTATTTAGGAAGTATAATATTATCAAATGGCAAATCAGAAGATTGATTGATTGATTGATTTATGAACCGACATCACAGCATTCGGGGCATTCCCATAAGCGCACCGTCCCCATCCCCAGAAGCCAGCGAAGAGTCCAACCCCAATAGTACCAGTAGCAATCTGATTATATGTGCGTCTCACCTTTCCTCTAAGCGTCGAGCATCGGCCAGATCCCCTCGTCACTCCACGCTGTCGCATTCTTGCCAGACCATGGTGATCCATTTGCTCCTCCGAGGTGTACACGTGCTTCCACAAGGCCGCACTCACACTTCTGCCTTATGCATCAATACTCCACCAGGATTTGCAGAGCCAGCCAATCTGTCTGCCTGTTAATTCCCCAGCACACCAGCATGCCCCGGAGAAAAGATCCAGATGATGCTTGCCACCGGTGACTTCCGAAGCGAAGCAAGGCACTCGGCACGAAGCTTGCTTGTCCTCACCCTACCCCAGCATGCTTTCTGAGTCAGTTGCAATCACGATGTGTGTATCGTATTCTCCATCCAGCGGAAAGCTGCACTGACTGCCTCCACCTCCATTCTTAAGCTAGATGTTGTGGTATCATATGCCAAGCTCTCCTGCACCAAACGTCGACCATCAGCCTTTGCCATGAAACCCCAGGCACTTCTACAAACTCTCAACACCGAACCATCTGTGTAGATAATCACATCACCTCTTATCAGTCGCTGGCCCTTAACTGCGTCCAGCGCCTCATGCAACGGGTGATTTGTGTCAGCAGCTACTCTGAGGTATGCCTTCGCCTGCATCACCTTGAGCCTACCAGCAGCAGTCGGCAAACCAAGGATGTACCGCATACACACCACTGGGGTGTCTCTGGTGCATCCCAGAATGACACGCATGGCCTCATTCTGTATGCGCTCCAGTCTTACCAGCTGACTCTTTGAGACAGTGAGCAGTCCTAGTCCATAATCAGTCGCTGAGAGGATCAAGTGCTGGTATAGTCGTGAAAAGCATTCTCTGCTCTATGTCCATTGCAGCCATAGTTTTAAGTGCGTTGAGCCCCTTTTGAGATCTTTGTCACAACCGTCTCAACATGATCCTTGAAGGACAGGCTCCTGTCAAATGTGATTCCCAGATACTTCAGTTTGTTCTCTCTGTTGACGCTTCCACCATCTATCGTGAGGCTTGGAACATCAGCTCTCACAATCCTGTTGTCCAGAGAGCTCCACAGAACAGCTGCCTTGTCCGGGTGGATGATAGCACCCATTTCAGTGCACCAGTCAATCACTTTGTCTACTGTCGCCTATAGCTCCTGGGCTGTTTTCTCCCTATCTCTCCCCTGCCTATATGCAAGAATATCATCTGCAAATGTTAGTATCCTTCCAACCCCTGGTGCTTCTAAGAAAAAAATCAGAAGATGAGATCGAAAACAGGTGCAGTAAGGTACACCAGCAGATTGGACAAATGGCATCAATACTAAAGAACAAATACGTATCAACAGATACTAAAATAGCACTCAACAACATAATTTTCCTACCAACTCTATGCTCTAATGGCAAACCTAAACAATGACAGAAGAAGAGAAAAGAAAAATCACAACAACGAAGATGATCTTCCTGGGAAGAACACTCAATGTTTCAAGAGAGAAAATCAGAAATAAGAAATCGGGACTAAAGTAGGGTTATAGCAGCGCTATATTTCATCAGAAAACTGCAAGTTAAATAGTTTAGATATATAACTAGGATACCAACTAACAGTATGTTACAACGAGCATTGGTGTACAAACAGACCACACGGAAACAGAAGAAGAGGCCGACCACGTAAACTATGGACAGAGGGAATAACAGACGCCTTGAGTATCAGAATATATGAAACCCATTTTTTACAGGCACTTTCCCGCTGTGTATGCTTCATCTCGAAACCGCTAGGTACAAGAGAAATAGGATGAGATGAGATGAGATGAGATGAATAACTCGATAGATGATGTTGTTAAATCTCGTCAGCCGCCTTTACTTCCCGTAACATTTCCTAGTACTTAATGTATGATCGGTTGGCACCGGAGACCATTCGGTTTGAAGAAACCATCGTTTCGAACACAAGCTCGCCGGTTTGGGAGGCAAGCGTGCTACCACAGCGTCGGCTCTCCATTTGCAACACTCTTACCTGCATATAAATACTAAGAAATATAATCATATTTGAAAAAGAGCCTTGCAGGTTTCAGACAACTGGGAAAGATGGAAGAACAAAACTATTGTGGACGTTGTGTTAAATAGAGGACACATTTTACATTCGGGATTAGTTGTGGCCCTTGCCTGTTGGCCTGGAGATAATGTATTATAATCTCTATTGAGGCTGGAATTTTTAAACTAATTGATCTACCAGGTCAGGTCAGTTTACAAACTGTCCATACTGACAACACTATCCACCGAGTTCCGACTGATCCATTAGCACCATATTCCCACTGTGCCTGAACAGATTCTGTGCCAAACAAAAAGTACATGTGTACCGAACAAACATAGATGGCAGAAGATGGGCAGTCAGGGAGTGTCACTTATTTTGTGACTTAAAGTTGGTAATATGGCAGCAGACATGTTGTATTATATATCAAATTAAAGGGGACTGCATAAAGACAACTACTGTCTATAAGCTCTTCGCAGATACCGAAAGACACTTGAGACGATTAATCATTCCATAGCAATTAATTAGTTACGATGTGTAACAGAGCCTTTTACTTATTGTAATAAGGCAATGCTTTCTTTCCATTAGTGAATATTGGACCCAGATCCCAACCGTAGTCCCGCATTTCAGTTATAGAGGTAGCCCTATATCAGATACTTCTGTTAGAGTGTGAAGTTATTAGCCTTCACATATTATAGGCCACGACTTTCCTTCCCAGACAACTCCTGCGAAAAGAAGAGACATACTAAACACAGACACAATGCATATACCTTACAAGGAAATCCATCGTACACAGATGAAAACCAAGTCACACTTTGTTTTCACCTATGTGCGATGTTTTTACCTGTGTACGATGAATTTCCTTGTAAGGTATGTCCTTGTGTCTGTGTTTAGTATGTCTCTTCTTTTCGCAGGAGCTAAGTATACGTAATAGTTTCTAATTCATATTGTTATATCCTGCAGCCGCTGCTTTTTATTTTGTTCCATGATAATTGTTTGTATCTATTTTTATGCGATCGGATCTTCCTCATCGCTTTACTGGTCTGAAGAAAACATTCCTGCCTCTGCTGGGAATTGAACCAGCCCACTGTCTTGGCAGACAAAACATTCCTGCCTCTGCTGGGAATTAAACCAGCCCCCTGTCTTGGCAGACAAATCATTCCTGCCTCTGCTGCCCACTGTTTTGGCATATAGTCGTACTGCTATGCCACATAGGTCCCTCATACTGCAGAGCGACAATTTATTCCCCCACCATCCCCCACAGTCACCTTTGCTCTCTCGACAATTTCCAGAACATTCTTCAAATTAGTTCGTGCCTATTTCATGGGGAGTGTCGATCACAGAATCCTGCTGATAGTAGCAAAATCAGAATATCCTGCTAAGGACCAAATCCATACTACAGTCATGGTGAGTAAGTGCACCAACATTATGCCACACACATCCAGCAGGGTTGTTGCCCGTGTAACAGGCTGCTCGTGTTTTTGAACACTTCATTGGCAATAATGAAGATTCCTGTCTAGAAATCAATAGCTTCTCCCGGACATAATCAACTACTGCTTAACCAGAACATGGGAGGTCAAACTCTGAATGCTGAAAAATGAATATGCAAAAGTTGCTTGCCTCGGGATGCACCGTTTTGTTCTTGATGTGCTGTTATTAGAGTATCAAGTGGCTCTCCGACATGGCAACAGGTTCGCACGAGAAGATCGACCAGGCAGTACGCTATATTGTGTAGACATTGAGAAATTAAAAACAGGCAGGTATTTAAAAACCATAAGAGCATTGGGATCAGTACATATTCTTGTTCCTCTTATTCTTCTTCTTCTGCTTCTTTTCCTCCTCATCTTTCTTCTCCTCCTTCATCTTCTTCTTTATCATTGTTTTTCTTTTGCACCTTTGAGTAGGGTTATTTTGTGTGTTTTAAAACTAATTGTTAGATGTAAATTATATCTTGGCATAGCCATGCCGTCTATCCATTATTTGCCGCCATTGTGGGGAACGTCCACCTGCTGGAGTTACAAGGCCCGCTAAGTAATTCGGTCTGGCCATGCCAAGACGGGACTCGAAATTCAATAAATCTGCGAACTTTATAAACAATCTTCAGTAAATGTAGTAGCAACATTTTCAATACAAGCCAATATCACACGCCTCACCAAAGATAAGCAATACAAGCCATTACATTAAAGGTAACTAAATGTTTTACCAAAAGTAATAGGCTAATCTTTAAGTTAATAATTTTGTATAGCTCGCGAACTTTGTCATGAATATTCAAATGATCCTTGGCTGAAAAAAAAATGGTTTCCCGCCCCTGATTTACAGGAACGGCCATTTTTGAGATCTTCGCTGTGAATCTGAGCGATACTGCATTCCGTGGCTCACAGTCTCGTGGTCGTTAGTTACCCGCCCTTTTATGTGCAACAGGAAGTAGGAATGGCAACTATCCAGCTGATACTGAAAACGATTGAGCGTAAAATAAGAATAGGAAGTTTGATAAACGAAATACACACACAAACTACTTGTAACATCGAACGTTGCAATCCGTATTTTTGGTTAACGAAGCACAGAAGAAAAAAAATGTGAGTGGCACCTTGCAGTCTTGACAGAACAAAGTATGTGAGTTGGAATGTGGCCAATATTCCATCACAATGCCTGGGCAGAGCTTCAGAGAAACATGTGGTGCCCAAACGACATGTTCCCTCTCTCGGCCTAATCTTGTGTTTTCCAGAGGAATGGGTAACCAATAAGTCTGGCACAAGGTAGGCTGCAGACGCTGGCGGCACAGCGTCAAACCTCCGAGACCTCGCCACCACGAGCAGATGGCGAGTGATGGCCAGACCCTGGAACCCAAGGGACCCGGCTTAGAGGCGTTCAGCCAAGTCCCACAGGTGAGGGCCTCGTACGCATCCGAACCGTAAGGGCGCGTACTTCTGTCAATCACAAGTGTCTGGACCTGTGTAAAGCGTGCACTATCGTCAGACTCCCCACCTGACTTTAGCGGATCCCACAACCAACGGGATTAGGCCCGCCGAAGATACCGCAGGAGATATTGCACGTCTATTGCGAGCAAATCTCCCATCCTTCCACTGTGCGGATCTCGCGACCGGCGAGAATAGTGTAAAGAAACGATAAAACGATAAAAGTAGTGGTATTTCAATTGCGCTTGCGCTCCCACCTATGCTACACTCATGTGTCTTCACAAAGTCGGACTAGAGTCAAGCTCAACAGGGTCTTCTTTCCCCGCTGATTCAAGTGCGTATATTACCAATCGCCGATCTCCGTGGCGGGCGCGGTTCGTAATTCCGCTTACCTGCGTTCGAAACACAGCTGCGACCGATTTGGCAGCTGACCGTATCGCGCTGGGTTTAAAGTGATGGTATGGAAGCCGGTCGTTCAGAAAGAAATGACAAACTACTGAAAGTAAACTTGCCAAGACATCAACAACAGCAGTGCTGGTGTTGACAGCGATGTCCTATAAATAGGATATGCAAATAAAAAAAACTGATCGGTACTTATGAATATAAATATATATGGATCACTATATACTTAAAGTATGTGGGTGTGCAGGTGTATGTATATGTACGTAAATTTATATATAGAAATTATATATTTTCTACTCCTTTTTGTAATTCACCTTTATCAATTAACTCATTTCTGTATTCATACTTCCTCTTCTTTCTTTTTCCTAACTTCTTGTTTCTTTGCGTTACGTTTCCAGAATTTCCTGATATTATTTTGTTTCTTGTATTCCTAGTTGTTTGGATGGCTGTTTGTAGACTGTGACATTTATGTTGTCCGTTGTTTATTCGATGTTGAAGAGAGATTTAAAACCTCAATGTTATTTGTGTCTTTCGTTTGATGTGCTTCCAAATGATATTTTAAGTTCGTTCATGTGAATTGCTCTGATTTTATTTCTAGCTGAGTCACTTCTAATAAAGGATATTTACTGGAATCATATAGCAGCAATTACCATGGAAAATAACAAGGACAATTATGAACAAATAAAGCTAGGAGTACGACAGGGATGTGTTTTGTAGCCGAATCTCTCCTCTCTCTCTATAGCGAAGTGATAATGAAAGAGATCAAAGAGATACCCGGAATACTAATCGGAGGTTATAATATAAACAATCTGCAATATGTAGGTGTCACAGTTTGATGCGGGAAAATACGAACGATTTACAACAATTGTTGGACATTGTAGTATCAGAGAATGCAATTAAACAGCCCTCTTTGAATATCGAGAAAACAGTAACAGCGGTGATATCAAAGAACAAAGTGACACCAAAATATGAAATGGAAATAGTAAGGACAGTTATTAACCAAGTGAATAATTTTAATTACCTAGGAGCAATTATAACATCAGGTGGAAGAGGCATACAATGATTAATAACAGAATAGGGCAAGCAAAAACTGGATCTAAAAAATAAAAACGAATAGTATCTTATTCAAAAAATCACTATAATTGAATATAAGCAAGAGAGTGTTAAAATGCTACATAGAACTTATTTGCTGCACGGCAGTGAATCTTGGAATGTAAATGAACAAATTAGGAAGAACTTGGAAGTAACAGAGATGTGGTTCCTGAGATGAATGTTGCGAATTCCTTAACTGCCAGATTAACTAATAACAACTACATGAAAGAGACTGATGAAACTAGAACATTATATACAACAACTAGCTGACCCGGCCCGGCTTCGCCCAGTCCCTGGTGGGGAGCATCTCATTTAATTCATATAAGTAGTCATATAAGTTCTCGTTCCCGTTACCGACTGTCTGTCTTTCTGTCTGTCTGTCTGACCCGGCCCGGCATCGCCCAACTCCTGGTGTGGGGCATCTCATTTAATTCATATAAGTAGTCATATAAGTTCTCGTTCCCGTTCCCGACTTTCTATCTGTCTGTCTGTCTGTCTATCTGTCTGATCCGGCCCGGCATCGCCCAGCCCCTGATGGCGAGCATCTCATTTAATTCATATAAGTAGTCATATAAGTTCCCGTTCCCGACTGTCTGTCTGTCCGTCCCTCCCTCTCTGTCTGTCTGTCTGTCTGCCTGTCTGTCTAATCATTTATTGGTTGCAGTTAGAACAACCTTAGATAAACGAAGACCAACTTACAAAAAGCATTAGAAAGAGCACTTGAAAGATCTTTACATCTTCCCCAACAATTAACTTGGGTAAATGGAGCGGCGGCAGTAGCATCAGCAGAAGAAGGAAAAGGAGGAGTAGGAGCTGGGAGGAGGAAGAGGGAGGTGGAGAAGGGAGGAGTAGGAGGGAGGAGTAGGAGGGAGGAAGAGATAGGCGGAAAGAGGAGGAGGAGGGAAGAGGAGGGAGGAGGAAGGAGGAGGAGGAGTAGGGAGGAATAGGAGGGAGGAGGAGGGATTAGGAGGAGGAGAGAGGAGGAGGAGGTAGGAGAAGGGAGGAGGAGGGAGGAGGAGGGAAGGAGGAAGGAGAAGGAGGAGGGAAGAGGAGGGAGGAGGAAGGAGGAGTAGGAGTAGGGAGGAATAGGAGGGAGTAGGAGGGATTAGGAGGAGGAGAGAGGAGGAGGAGGTAGGAGAAGGAAGGAGGGAGGAGGAAGGATGAGGAGGCAGGAGGAGCGAGAAGGAGAAGGAGGGGAGGAGGAGGAAGAGGGAGGGGGAGGAGGAAGAGGGAGGAGGAAGGAGAAGGAGGAGGAGGGAGAAGGAGGGAGGAGAAGAACGCAGGGGGAGGAGGAGGAGGGAGATGGAGGAGGAGGGAGGAGGAGGAGAGAGGAGGAGGAGGGAGGAGGCGGAGGGAGGAGGAGGGAGGAGGAAGAGGGAGAAGGATGAGGGAGGAGAAGGAGGGGAAGGATGAGGAGGAGGAGGAAGAGGGAGGAGGAGGAGGGAGGTGGAGAGAGGAGGAGGGGGAGGAGGTAGGAGGAGGAGGAGGGATGAGGGGGAGGACGTTGGAGGAGGAGGGAGTAGGAGGAGAAGGGAGGAGGAAGGAAGAGGAGTGATTAGGAGGAGGGAGGAGGGAGGAGGAGGGAGGAGGAAAGAGGAGAAGGAGGAGGAGGAGGAGGAGGAGGGAGGAGGAAGGGAGGAGGAGGAAGAGGGAGGAGGAGGGATGTGGAGGGAGGAGGTAGAGGGAGGAGGAGGGAGGGAGAGAGGATGAGGAGTGAGGAGGAGAAGGGAGGAGGAGGGATCAGGAGGATGGAGGAGGAGAGGGAGGAGGAGGGAGGAAGAGGGAGGAGAAGGGGGAGGAGGGAGGAGGAGGGATGAGGGGGAGGACGTAGAATTAGAAGGAGGGAGTGGGAGGAGAGAGAGGAGGAGAAGGGAGAGGAAGGAAGAAGAGTGATTAGGAGGAGGGAGGATGGGCGAGGAGGTAGGAGGAAGAGGGAGGAGGAGGAGGAAGGAGGAAGAGGAGAAAGAGGGAGGAGGAGGAGGGGGAGGGAAGAGGGTAGGAGGGGAGAGTAGGAGGAGGATTTTAACGCATTGCCTGTAGACAACTGCAGCGAAAAGGTGGGTCTGTCTATCTATCTGACCCGCGTGGCTTCGCCCAGCTCCTGGCGGGTAGCGTCTCATTAAATTCATACAACAAAAAAAGTAACTTAAAAGAATGTCCTTCCACACACCATCCATTATTTTTAATGAAAACTCTTTCTAATCACCTGCATGACTACAGTAACTTCTTAAGCAAAAAAAGATGAGTTACAATGTTATGCATTATGCATTATTTTATTAAAACTTACAGATTGTATCATTATTTATTATAACTCATATGCCGGTACATAACTATGGACAAAGAGTTTATAAATCTTTGAAAACGATGCCACAATATGACTATAAGTTATACAGAAAAGTTATGCCCCTTGAAATAACTTTTACAGAGTTAAGTCCCCTGAGATATATGAAATTACAATGAAAAATGAAAAATGAAATAATATTGGGTAAGCAGCCGATTTCACACTAGAAAAATATGACAGTTGGCTGCGCTAGAATGAAAAGAAGACGTGTAGAAAATTTCATCTCAATCGGATGGGCCGTTCGCGAGCTCATAAAGGACATACGGACATACAGACAGACAGACAGACAGACAGACAGACAGACAGACAGACAGACAGACGGAGATCGCAATCTTATATATAAATTAGGATCGTCTGTCTGTCTGTTTGTATGTATGTATCTATGTATGTCCTTTATGCGCTCGCGAACGGCCCATCCGATTGAGATGAAATTTTCTACACGTCTTCCTTTCATTCCAGAGCTGCCAACTGTCATAGTTTTTTTTCTTCTTCCTCCTTCTCCCTCCTCCCCCTCCCAAAATACGTACGTAAATATATGATGATGATGATGAAAGAATCCCCGAACCAAAACGCTAGGGAAAGGGAAGAAAATGACGTGACTACACAGAATCGTCACACGGCAATCATCATCATCAAGTGCCGTGCCGGCTGGCGTAGGCGTTCATGGCTCTCCGTAGATCTCAGTCTTTGGTTTTTTGGATCAACTCTGCTGCTGATATTCCTCCATGCCACGGCAATATCAATAACAATTCATCTTTTTATGTGTAAGGAAGTTATCTACAGTCGTGTAGAAGGGAAGAACTAGACGAGTATGAATTCGGAATGGCGAACTCTCTCCTCCTCTCTTCTCCTCCCTCCTCCTCCCTCTACCTCCTCCCGCCACCCTCCTCCTCTTCCTCCTCCCTCTCATCCCTCTCCCTCCTCCTTCTCCCTCTTCCTTCTCCCTCTTCCTCTCCCCTCCTCCTCCATCCTCCTCCCTCCTACTCCCTCCGCCTCCTCCCCCTCCTCCATCATCTTCCCTCCTCCTCCCTCTCCCTCCTCATCCCTCCTCCTCCTGCCTCCCTCCTCCTCCTCCTGCCTCCTTCTCCCTCATCATCCTCCCTCCTCCTTCTCCCTTCTTCTCCCTCTTCCCTCTTCCTCCTCCTACCTCCTCCTCCCTCTACCTCCTCCTCCCTCCACCCTCCTCCTCCCTTCTCCTCCTCTTCCTCCTCCCTTTCCTTCCTCCTCCTCCTCCCTCTACCTCCTCCTCCCCTACCTCTTTCCTCCTCCCTCCTCCTCCTGTTCCACCTCCCTTTCCTTCCTCCCCTCCTCATTCTCCCTCCTTCCTCTCCCTCCTTCCTCCTCCTCCTTCCTTCTTCTCCCTCTGCCTCCTCCCTCCTCCTCTCCCCTCCTCCTCCTCCTCCTCCTTCTCCTCCTCCCTCCTTCTCCCTTCTTCTCCTCCTCTCCCCTCCTCCTCCTACCCTCTTCCCCTCCTCCCTCTCCCTCCTCCATCCTCCTCCTCCCTCTTCCTCCTCCTCCCTCTTCCTCCTCCTTCCTCCTCCTCCCTCTTCCTCCCTCTCCCTCCTCCATCCTCCTCCTCCCTCTTCTTCCTAATTCTTCCTCCTCCTTCCTTCTCCTCCCTCCTCCTCCCTCTTCCTCCTCCTCCTACCTCCTCCCTCCTCCTCCTCTCTCCTCCTCCCTCCTCCCTTTTCCTCCCTCCTCCTCCTCCCTCTACCTCCTCCCTCCTCCTCTCCACTCTTCCTCCTACCCTCTTCCTCTTCCCCTCCCCCTCCTCCCTATTATAACAGTGACCAAGGAAGTAACTAGAGTCAAGTTGGTACAAAGTTTTATATTTTATTCTCAAGACGACAGGCCGCGTCTTCTCAGCTGGGCTATCGGATGTTTACTGCCTATAACAACATAATACGTCACGATTGAGCATCTCCCACGCCTTTCAGTCTCAATGCTCAATCGTGCTGTATCGGAGTTTTCCAATAGACCCCAATTATACCCACACTGTTACACCTCCCCATGTTATTCAAAGAATTTTCCTTATAAAGGAAAAATCTTTACTCTAAATCCCCCTACTCTATTCCCTCTTTGTCTTCTAACCTATGCTAAAACCAAGTTTGAGTAAACAATACATCTTTTACTCTTCTCCCAGTGACATGGTCTGCCTACAACCTCCCCATATACTTCTTTATACTTCTTCTTCGCCTTTTATTTATATAATACCACGGTTAATCCAACCAGTCCTTCTTTCCTTTTTATTTCCCCAACATTTTATAATCAACCCACTTCTTCTTCGTTCTTGGTCCTTCAACCAAACATAACATATTTACATATAACATTTCAAATTCACTTTATAATACATCATAACACCATAACACGTTTTCTTAAATACTCCTTCTCCACTTCAATAAGCAATCCGCTTTCCACTTCAAACGCTGATACCAACTCCTTATTCTTACCACCAATACTACAAATTCCCCACTTTCAACTAACCTGAAATCACTTTCATACGATAGGAAGATAAAGAATCGGTGGCCACCGGAATTTAAAAGAAGAAATAGACTCTTTCGAAAAAAACAACACTCACCTAAATCACACACCCCTTTACCCCCCTATGTCATTTGAGAATTTATGTAATAAATTCTAAACCATTATATCTCCCCCAGTACCACTCATTATGGTAACAGTTTACGCTGCTATCTAATACCAACCAACATCCAAAAATATTCTTCACTTCTAAGTGTCTATATAACAGACACTACCTTACCTCACCCTCACATCGTAATGTAAACCACAAAACACATCCCAATTAAAAAAAGGTCTATTACCCCTTAAGACCTCCTCCAACACAACACCTCACATAACCTCATCACCTCGTATAACTAATCTTCTCCAGGTTCTCTCTTAATGTCCATTTCTTATGGGCATATCTACTAAAATGCTCCACTTATGCCGTTATCAACAGCAACCTAGTAACCTTGAAATCTCCCCTTAAATATTAACCATCAAACACAACATTGTAATCTGACCCACTTATAAACATTTACATCCTGCCCAGGCTATGTAACCCAATGTCTCTCTAAAATCTTCCACCTCTCAATTCATAATTCATGCCGTGATCTACAGCAGCGAAAATAACCACTCATGTCTGTGACTGCTTGTAATCAACTTTAATTTCAGTCCTTTTATTACTAACCCATAAACACTCCATGTCCTTATGTCTCCCCCATGTTCATTTCTCATTTACACCTTAACACCTCTTTATTATTGTACTGTTATCCACAGTTTCAAGTCAAACATGGATCCAATTCATGTTTACTCTTCATCTGGGGTAATTTTCTTATTCTTCAATAACCCAGCAATCTCGTGTATATCATGGCTCCCTATTCTCAGCTTTACCCCACTGAATATATTCACTAATCTTTTCTTCTCCCATGTGGCTTCCAATCCCCTATTTCCAATGAATGCTTACTTTAGTGTATCTTTAAAGTTTCCCATAACTATTTTACTTGTGTAGTAACTCCGTCTACAGTTCATAGCCACTTTAACCTTTCTACGCTGATAATCACAGCATCAAAATATCTATGAACTTCTTCTTCACAAAGAGAATGTGTCTCTCTATTAGTTCTCCGTAGTTTTATTAACTCTTTTCTGAACGAAGGGTCATAATTAAAGTCCCCTGTATTGTCTTTATTCTAGACGAAAACCTTGTAAACTAAACATAACTTAATTAACTACTATTTAACACACAAAACAGTGAAATAAAATCACAACAGGACATCAAATCTCCCCCCAAATTTTTGTAACAATCATTTATGTGTCCCCGCAACTCAACTAAAAGTATGATGATGATAGTGATGATGATGGTGACGATGATTAAAATAATACAACATACATCCTAATCTATTTTTTCCTACTACTACTGGTCTCTTTTACGGACCAGCAGTTTACACATAAAAGTCTAAGCACACAATAACCCTATTCTAAATCAATTAATCAAACAACAACAATCATTTTTCAAGACCAAACCAAGTAAAACAAAATTTTACATATGAGACATTGAAAGCTCAATTTCAATAAATACAACTGTCTTCTCGCTAAAGAGAAGGTTTTCAAAAAAATATAATTCACTTAGAATTAACCACCTAAAGTGACCCAGCAACATTGGCCTCCTTTTCTAACCAATGTAACACCTATCTATTTAGCCAAGTTATGTATAACAAAACAACTCCATACCAAGCATAAATGCCAAAATACGTATATACCTATATACAAATATCTATCTGTTATCAACAGACCATCATAATGCGGAACCATACTTGTTCCCCTCCAAGCAAAATCACTACTCAATCAACTGACCATTCCTTTTTCTGGAAGTCAAACATTGATTATCTCCCCTCACAATTTTCTATTCTTTTTCCATCCTAACTCCTAATACATCATAACATCCAAAATATCCTCATAAGCAAGCACTGTAAACTACAGTATCATCTCAATGTACCAGCCACCATCTACTTATCAATTAACCTGTGGCTCGGCATACCAACTGTCTTCTATGGCTTTGTACTAACCATCACCACCACTTCCCAATCAACCACAGTATCTCCACTCTCCTACATCCAACAAAACTCTGTCTATCTACTATAGACCTCTCACCAAAACAACTAATTCTACTTCCACCTTTAAGCTATCCTCAAGTCTCACCTATCATTCTTGCATCGTGACGACAATCAACCCGGTCACCCTCCTCGGAACACGTTCTCCAACACTCATTTAACTAACCATGTTTACCTCCGCATCTTTCATTCTTCTTGTTATTTCTCGGAAGTCTTTCAGAATTGCAAGCTACGCCACTTATAACCAACAGCAGACCTCTCTTTCCTCGTTTCTCAGTCTTAAGCACTCCTGCTTCGCCATTTTCCTGTTAAGAATACTAAACATTCATAATGTTAATTCAGCATATAACTTCCACAATTTCCTTCCAAGTTCAGATATTCTACGAAAAGACATTATAATTTTCTTTCTATCTCTCAATTTTCGCACACTCTATGTTTCACGCTTTATCAACTTTACTTATCAACCGCTCTTCTCATATTCACACGGACAATGATACACAACACAACCTCGCTCTCATCTCACGCCTACTCTCGTATCGCGTCAACCTAACGTCTCCATACTATTATTACAACTTTACAACTAATACTTTAGACGCCACCTCAACATTCCATCAATCATTCCCCACATATCAACACGTATTGATTTCCTCTACACACGTTGACACAAGACATATTAACGTTACTCTTACATTCTATCTACGTATTTCACTTAGGCGACTTCATCACACCTCTTTCCTTTTACTTCTTTCATCACGACGAACACCTGTCTGACTACAGTTATATTCACGTATGAACACCGCACAACCAGACGAACTATTCTAGAGGACTCTCTCAATTCACTGCTTTCATATATCTCTACTTTACTCAATCACTCACTTCTATACGAAGGTCAGACCCTATATACTACCTCTCGCAGCTGAAATTGCTTTCACAGTACTATCTACTATCTCTTCAAAACAAACCTCATTCTGGTGAACCAGCCCCTAACTTCGTAACTATCATTCTATACTTTTCCACCCACAACAACTTTCTACTTTCTCCACAAGTACGACGTAACTCGTATTTTTCAAGCATCCCCTTCTACAGTCTATTATTTATTATTCTCACGTTCAACTGACTATCTTACGCACAGGATACTCAGTGCCTCCTCAGTCTATATCACCTCACCAGACACTTTCGGTTCACCTGTCAACAATACTATTCTTTCTTCTCCAACCAACAAGCAAAACTATCTCGAACATCACGTCATAGCTCTGAGTCAAACTATTTCTAATACTAATATTCATGCCTAACCTATCTCTCACCCTCCATTAATTCTGTCCTGAATCTACCCTATTTTACCTAATATACTCTCTCTACCTCACTACCAAACAGACGATATCCTGTATTACGTAATCCACGTGGAATATCATTTTCCGTACTTCCTTATCACCAACAAAATTCATCTGCCTATTTTAGACAGCTCATATACCTATACTCTCGAACCGGGGTTCTTCTCATAAGCTAGACCTATTTCATTTTCCTTCTTCACCCAAGGAATTTTAACCGTTATATAGTGTGTCCAAATTAAACACTTCACTGTCTTTCAATACATTCACTCGTCTTTCCGTTATAATGTCATCATCACTATCTGTTGTCAACCTGTTAAAGTATTCAGGTCTTAAGGTCCTAAGGTCTTCTATTTTTCTTAAATCACTTTCTGTCGTTGAATAAATTCCCGCTAACTGTCTACCACTATTCTTGTTCTTAAATGAGTTCCTTCTATTTCCTATGTTTGCGTCAGTCTGCTCACTGTTTCCTGTGTACCTTACGTAACGTTTATACCTTCCCATCTCGTCTTCAGATGACACACTAATTATAGTTCCTTCATCAGACTCATTATAGTTTATTGCCAACACGTCGGCCCTATTCCCATAGTCATCTTTAAAACGTCTACCTTTCTTTCTCTTTCTCGGTCTTCGTCCCTTAGCCTTCCCTACATAGTCACTAACCGAAACTCTGTCCGTCTGTCTACCAGCAACTACTCCATATGATGGAACATCACGCCTCAATTCAGGACCTGCCCGTAGTGTAACACTCTCATTCTCCGAATCCTCTGTAATAATATCTGATTCAGCATCACTATAATATTCAGCTGTGGGAATATCTTCTCCGTAGCTTGAACTCTGACAGCCTATATTCCTACACCATCTGGGAACTAGTTTCTTGTCTATGGCTGAATGACTTGACATGGCACTACCTCTATTTACAACCATACTAACACTTTCGTCAATACTTCTCCTCCTTATCTTTCTGTCGTTCTTGGTCCTCGTCTGTCCATCTTTCTCAACTTCAACCTTGTCTCTCTTAGTCAAACGAGTTGGTTTAGACTGATTCTCTATGAAATCAGTTTGAGTTCCCTTTGTCATCTTGCTGACTGGTTGTACCTGAGTCTGTGTGCTACTTTCTACCGTATTACTTGTCTGCGTCTGTGTCTCTCGGTTTCTTTTCTTTACTAACATCGTCTTCTTCTTTCCCTGTCTACTAGTCACATTCGCAACTATTTTAGGACTAGTCTGTATTTTACTTACTGGTTCAACTCTGTCTCTTACACCTGAGTTTAAATATTGTCTTTGTCTTTTCTCTAACCAGTCGTCACGTCTTTTTCTAGCAGTTGCACTGTGAGAAGGCCAGTCCCATGATTTCTTTGAAATGTTTCTCTCACGCCCATTTTTGTATTTATACCAGTCCGAGCTTTCACTATTTCTTCTGTTCTCACTATATAGATCAGGCCTTGGTTCGTCATAACCATATTGTCTTCTGTCTTTATTAAGCAATGTCTGTCTCCTGTTATTCTTTTCTACTCTATTACTGTCTACCATAATTCTATAAGGGTCCTGTCTAGTTGTTTTGTTCTTCAACGTTTTCAGAAAATTCTCTACCTCCGTAATTGACATCTTTAATTCTCCTAACCATGTGCTAACCCGTTGTAACTCCCCGCACAAGAAATTCATCTTCAGTTCCTTTGAAATATCTATCCAGCTGAAACAATATTGTTCTGTATACTTCTTTAGTACCTGAGAAAAAAAACTTATCCTGAGTTCAGCTGAAATATGTGCTGTGCTGAGTCTTCTAAGCTGAAATATTTATACAAGTAACCAATTTCAATTTTTAAAATTTCTTAACTTAAAGAAGATGTGCTGAGGTGTCCTGTTCCGCCATGCTGAAAATACTGCAAGAAAGCAAGCAAAGAACAAAAAAAAACACACAATTTCAAATTATTTGCTTCTAAAATCTGGTTAATTAATTACCTTATTTATGAATCACCTAAATTTACTAATTTACAACACATAATTCCCCCATTTCATAAACTGTTCCATTAGTTATTTAGTTCCAGAATCGCACAAATTTCCCTTGGTTAATCCCTAAAGAGCACAAATTGTAATCAGCATCAATATTCTGTCAGCGTAGAGGGAGGAAAAACCCTGTCTTCAATAAGTCCTGTTTGAAACCAAAAAGTTCGCTATAAATCCTCATACCTGTTTCTAATAATATAATAATGTTTTAGACTCTGCTCTAACCAAGAATTTATGGCACATCACCGGAGTTACACAGTTACCTTCTTTTATTAGCTGATGGATCTAGTTCCACTAACCAGAGTTCGCATCAAGTGAAACCTAGTCTCGAGTTCGAGTGGCGGAGTCCAGAAGCTCAGGTGGCGGAGTTCTCTTCCCTCAGGTAAATTTTGTAGCTGCCAGATACTCTTCCTGGTTGGGTCACGTCTCATGGGATGCCTGGATAGATTTCAACCCCTGGTTGGGTCACGTCTCATGGGATGCCTGGATAGATTTCAACCCCTGGTTGGGTCACGTCTCATGGGATGCCGGAAAATCTTCGACCCCCTGGTTGGGTCCCTTCCTTGATTCTCAGGTGGGTACTTCAACGTCGTATGGAATGGGTCATAGGATAAACGAGGCCCAAGGATGGATCAGGTGTGTTTGGGTCATAGGAATAACAAGGCCCAAGGATGGATCAGGTGTTTGGGTCGTAGGATTAACAAGGCCCAACGATAATTGCGTGTCTTAAGAACTTATGGCCCAATCAACGATCATGCTGTCCTGACAGGTTCAGCTTGAAATTCTGGGTTTCTCAAAGTTTTAGGACAGGATGGCTCTTCTCAAAAAAACGATAAGTTTCATGCAACGGTCCTGAGAAGCCCCTTGTTATTGATATGTTTCAGTGGCTGGCGCTTAAAAATAGAAGCCCCTTTCTTTTGAAACTCCAGAGTTCAGATCTCGGCTCCGGAAAACCTTGAAAGCTGAAGTTCAGTTAACGGCCATTGACGACTTGACCTTGAACGAGCTCTGACTTCTGATTAAATCTTGAAAGTGGCAAGGTTCAGGCAACGGCCAGGTTAGGCCCCTTGTAAATGATTCAGTTCAGCCACGGCTCCTGATTCTTGAGTACTTCGCGTGATAGGCCATGATTTATTATCTTCATAATATTTCTTACAGCATGCCGTCAGTGGATAGTTTTTTGTTGTTTGTTGTTGTTGGCCGGCCTAGATCAACCTCAGATCCTCGGTCGAGGGCACCATTAATTACTCCCTATAACAGTGACCAAGGAAGTAACTAGAGTCAAGTTGGTACAAAGTTTTATATTTTATTCTCAAGACGACAGGCCGCGTCTTCTCAGCTGGGCTATCGGATGTTTACTGCCTATAACAACATAATACGTCACGATTGAGCATCTCCCACGCCTTTCAGTCTCAATGCTCAATCGTGCTGTATCGGAGTTTTCCAATAGACCCCAATTATACCCACACTGTTACACTATCCCTCATCCTCCCTTCACATTCCTCCTCCTCCCTCTTCCTCTTCCTCCCTCCTCCTCCTCATCCCTCCTCCTCCTTCTTCCTCCCTCCTCCTCCTCCCTCCTCCCCTCCTCCTTCCCTCCTCCTCCCTCTCCTCCTCCTCACTCCTCCTCCTCCTCCTCTACCATCCTCCCTCCTCCTCCCTCTCCTTCCTCCTCCTCCCTCTCCTCCTCCTCACTCCTCCTCCTCCCTCTACCTCCTCCCTCCTCCTCCCTTCACATTCCTCCTCCTCCCTCTTCCTCCTCCTCCCTCCTCCTCATCCCTCCTCCTCCCTTCTCCTCCTCCCTCTACCTCCTCACTCCCTTCACATTCCTCCTCCTCCCTCTTCCTCCTCCTCCCTCCTCCTCCTCATCTCTCCTCCCCCTCCTTCCTCCTCCGCCCTCTCTGCCTCCTCACTCCTCCTCCTCCCTCTAACCTCCTCCCTCATCATCCCTTTACATTCTTCCTCCTCACTCTTCCTCCTCATCCTCATCCCTCCTCTTCTCTCTCCTCCTCCCTCCTCCTCCCTTCACATTCCTCCTCCTCCCTCTTCCTCCTCCTCCCTCCTCCTCATCCCTCCTCCTCCCTTCTCCTCCTCCCTCTACCTCCTCCTCCCTTCACATTCCTCCTCCTCCCTCTTCCTCCTCCTCCCTCCTCCTCCTCATCTCTCCTCCCCCTCCTCCTTCCTCCTCCTCCCTCTCCTCCTCCTCACTCCTCCTCCTCCCTCTACCTCCTCCCTCATCATCCCTTCACATTCCTCCTCCTCACTCTTCCTCCTCCTCCTCATCCCTCCTCCTCCCTCCTCCTCCTCTCTCCTCCTCCCTCCTCCTCCCTCCTCCTCATCACTCCTCCTCCCTCCTCCTCTTTCTTCCTCCCTCCTCCTCCCCCTCCTCCTTCCTCCTCCTCCCTCTCCGCCTCCTCCCTCCTTCTCCTCCCTCCTCCTCCCTCTACCTCCTCCCTCCTCTCCCTTCACATTCCTCCTCCTCCCTCCTCCTCCTCTCTCCCGCCTCTCTCCTCTTCCTCCCTCTAACCTCCTCCCTCCTCCCTCCTCCTCCCTTCACATTCCTCCTCCTCCCTCCTCCTCTTCCCTCCTCCTCCTCCCCCTCTTTCTCCTCCTTCTCCCTCCTCCTTCACATTCTACCTCCTCCCTCTTCCTCCTCCTCAACCCTCCTCCTCCCTTCTCCTCCTCCTCCTCCTCCTCCATCTACCTCCTCCTCCCTTCACATTCCTCCTCCTCCCTCTTCCTCCCTCCTCCTCCTCCTCCTTCCTCCCTCTCCTCCTCCTCACTCCGTCTCCTCCCTCCTCCTCCCTCTACCTACTCCCTCCTCCTCCCTTCACATTCCTCCTCCTCCCTCCTCCTCCTCCCTCCTCCTCATCACTCCTCCTCCCTCCTCCTCCTCTTTCCTCCTCCCTCCTCCTCCCTCTCTCCGCCTCCTCCCTCCTCCTCCCTCTACCTCCTCCTCCTCCCTTCACATTCTTCCTCCTCCCTCTTCCTCTTCCTCCCTCCTCCTCCTCTCTCTGCCTCCCTCCTCCTCCTCCCTCTACCTCCTCCCTCCTCCTCCCTTCACATTCCTCCACCTCCTCCCTTCCTCCTCTTCCCTCCTCCTCCTCCCCCTCCTTCTCCTTCTCCCTCCTCCTTCTCCCTCCTCCTCCCTCTTCCTTCTCCCTTCGCCTCCTCCCTCCTCCTACTCTCTCCTCCTCCTCCCTCCTCCTCCCTCTCCCTCCTCCTCCCTCTCCTCCTCCTGCTCCCTTCTCCTCCTGCGTTCTCCTCCTCCCTCCTCCTCCCTCCTCCTCGCCTCCTCCTCCACCCTACTCCTCCCTCCTCCTCCTAATCCCTCCTCCTCCCTCCTATTCCTCCCTACTCCTCCTGTCTCCTCCCTCCTCCTCCCTCCTCTTCCCTCCTCCACCTCCCTCTTCCTCCTCCCTCCTCCATTTACCCAAGACAGACAGACAGTCAGACAGATAGTCGGGAACGGAATCTTATATGACTACTTATATAATTTAAATGAGATGCTCTCCACCATGGGCTGGGCCGGGTCAGACAGACAGATAGATAGATAGACAGACAGACAGACAGACAGACAGACAGACAGACAGACAGACAGACAGACAGACAGACAGACAGACAGACAGACAGACAGACAGACAGACAGACAGTCGGGAACGGGAACTTATATGACTACTTATATGAATTAAATGAGATGCTCCCTACCAGGAGTTGGGCGATGCCGGGCCGGGTCAGACAGATAGATAGATAGTCGGAACGGGAACTTATATGACTACTTACATGAATTAAATGAGATGCTCCCCATCAGGGTCTGGGCGAAGACGGGCCGGGTCAGACAGACAGACAGACAGATAGACAGACAGACAGACAGACAGACAGATAGTCGGTAACGGGAACGAGAACTTATATGACTACTTATATGAATTAAATGAGATGCTCCCCAGCAGGGTCTGGGCGAAGCCGGGCCGGGTCAGCTAGTTTATATATAAGATAAGAATAAGACTAACGTTTTTTTTGGTCATGTGATGAGAAGAGAGGCATTGGAGAACTTCGTGATGGCTGGGAAGATCGAGGGGAAGAGAGGCAGAGGCAGACCAAGAGAAATGATACTAGACAGACTAAGATATCATGGGGAATATCATCAGCTGATTTGATCCAGAACACCAAAGACCGAGATCTGTGGTGAGACATGAACGCCTACGTCAGCTTGCAAGGCACCAGATGATGATGAGAACTGTTCTAAGAATTTTAAAAAGAAATAACATCTTTTCTTGTTTTGTCTTAAAAAGGACACCAGGAAATGTCTTGGAAAGTAACAACGGCAAGCGTGATTGTGACATCACCCACGGAATGCCGATTGGTCTATACCGGATCCGGCCCGCGACATCATTTCATCCGGCCCGTCGGAACTTGCTTGATATGATGTATGGAACACGAGATGTTGTGATACAATTTAAATGTAAATATTATGTTTAGAATATTAGGAGATCTTCACACGTGCGGAGACCTCCTGGCGGCTATGTGTCTTAAGTTTACTATTTTCAATTATAAATTATTGTATCTAGATTTTATTGTTTATTGTAATGTTTGCTTATTTCGCACCATCCTAAGTCCTTCCCTGGTTCGTGGTGGCACCGCCTAAGCTCTGAAGTTACCATGGTTTCCATGGCAACACACACACACACACACACACACACTCACACACACGCATCTTTCTCTTCCCCAGATGCGCCCGGCTGTCAACAGAGGTCCGATGCTCCAGAAATATTTAACTTTTATTTTGCCAGTCATCCATTTTATAGGTATGTAACAAGGATTTCTTTGTTTCACAGTGAAAGGTAAGTGAACTGCAAGTGTGAATAGAGGCAATAAAGTAGCAAACAGCATAAAAATGCCATAGAAGCCTCGTACTATTACGAAATCATTATCCCCAGCTCAGAAGAATTCCCCGGTCAAGGTGTTAATCGGGCTGGTCTCTAGGCCAGTGTTTTTCAACCTTTCTGCAGATCCTTACGCAAATGTCTACTTTTCTCATGGAACTCTGTGCGATGATCCAAGCGTCTGTACTACGTTACGTAATAAACTAGAGGGTAGAAATGTTGCATTTACGTGATTTCGGTCTGTTTCGGCGGAATCCCTGGCTGTCACTTGCGGAACTCCGGTTGAAAAACTCTGCTCTATTTATGCCGACACGATTTATATATTTTGCAAACCTTCTTATGTGAAATATTCTATTACCATAGGTGCTAACAAACTTTATATGTACTTTTGGTGAGCCGTAGCTTCACCAGTGACCCCTGGTCCTCTGCTTTTCCTGTGTTTCAATAGGATTTTAATTATGTTTCTAATTCAATGTCTTTTTCATTTTCAGATCCCGTGTACTCTTCCGTTATCCGAAAGTCTTTCATTACGACTACTACACCCTTCATTATGGCTACTAAGAAAAGAAAAGCGATCGCCGAGTGTCGCGTTTTCAATTAAGAATGTGGAGTAAAGTACTTCTTTGTGGAAACAAAGGACCAGAAAACCAGTTGCGTGATATGCAGCGAAAGTGTTGCAGTTTTGAAAGAGTACAATCTTCGGCGTCACTACAAAACAAAACATCTATCAACATATTCAAAGTTTTCTGGAAAGTTACGCTCTAAGAAATATGAGTCCATGAAACGTGGTTTAGAAACACAAAGAGATCTCTTCACGAGAAAGTTTGCTGAAAATGAATCTGTCACTCGTACAAGTTACAAAATAGTGCATAAGATGGCAGAACGAGGAAAACCGTTTACTGATGGCAACTTCATCAAAGAGAACATGATGAAAACAACAAATGACTTGTGTCCTGAGAAAGCCTATTTGTTTAGAACTATCGGCCTTTCGGCAAGTTCAGTTGTGCGAAGAGCAGTAGAACTTGGAAAGAACATGGTGCTACAGATACACGAGAAAACTAGAAACTTTTTGAGGTATTCTTTGGCGCTGGGTGAGTCTACTGATTTTTCGAGTACGTGTCATGAAACCACGATAATCCCGATAGATGATGAAACAACAGGAGCAGGCTATATTCGAACTTACAAACTGTTTGCAACTAGAGGCCACATTCCCGTCACATCAAAAGCGCCGCTGGTCTATGATGATTCCGCGGAGACACGGGAAAAGAATTTCCCCGTTGCCTTAAAGCAGACTCAAGATGAAAGGGAAAAAACACCGCCATGATTTGGTTGCCACATGTTGTTGACAGGAGAATGACGTCACGAGGTCAATCCCAGAATGTATAAAAACAAGCTTGTTGTCGGGAGTTCACAATACAGTTAACCTAGGCTCAAGTGTTGAATAGCTCAGTGTTCGTAGTGAAAAGAATCCCGCATGTTTACTATTAGTATTTGAGAATAAAACATGTGTCCTTCATGGCAATTCGGAGATTCAATTCGGACTGTGAGCTAGGAATTAATAGGGTATCTATACTTAACATTTAAATGTTAATAATGTAGAATAGTAAAACGATAGTGAAGTCTAGAACTTTAACGTAGTGGTTGCTTTATAGTCAAGTATAAAAACAGTGTCAGCGACAAAAGACAGTCGCAGTGTTAAACTAACTAGTGTGAGATGTAAAATAGCTCAGCTAGTTGAGGATAGTGAAAGAGGATGATATTTAGTGTGATTGGGAGTGGGGGGAGGGATAGAGGAAATGTCCAATGGTGGGATATTCCAATGGGATTCTACTGGGGTTCTACACTTCGTATATGTGTATTTCCTTGTCTTGCCCTAACTCAGGCCAGGTGAAGGAGCTCTTCTGACATGACAGAGATTGGTTCACTGTCATGGATCTGAGTAAGAATGTAGGCCCACACTCATCTAATAGGAGTCAGTGGCAGATTGCCCTCACCGTGTCTGTTATATCTCTTTCACAGGTTCCCTTCGGGTTTTCAAAGAACATATGCTGAATTGTTTGTATCATGGAGAACTTGGTACGAGGAGATCTGTTCAGTGGCCTGTGCATTTGGCCCATGAGAAATGGGTTTATGATGTCACACCACGGGTGTAAGAACAATATCGTGTCTGATTATTTATGATGTCACACCACGCGTGTAAGAACAATATCGTGTTTGATTATCACAATACAGGTGAACTAACATTAAAGTGTTGAGTATCACACTACAAGTGACATAACATTATAGTGTTGTAACATTTTCACACCACGAGTGAAATATTAATAAGAATAAATCCAAAGAACGAGAACAGTGTAACAGTGCAAACGGTAGGACTTGTAAGGATGAGTCATTTATTCCCAGGAACCGTGTTACTTGTTTTCAGAAGGCAGGGGAGGTTTATGGTTCGGAACCATGTAGACATTTATTAACAGGGGGTATTATCACTGCCAGATCATTATCGGACTAAATTCGTGATTGGTGATCAGGAATCTGGATTATCAAAGGGGCTACCGGAGACAGTCAACATCGCACAAGAGGGACACGGCGTGTGGTGAAGTTTTTGTTTACTGACCCGTGATGATGTGGTGTAACTCGTACCATGATGATCTGAATGTGATCCGGAGCTTCGTGGTCTAATGTCTACATATACACCTAGAATATGCGAACACACATTCTACACATTGCACACACACACACACACACACTTCTCACACATATACTCTTAGCTTTAATAAATTTCTTGTATTTATTTGTTGAGGCTAGAGTTGTCAAGTATGTTATGTTGGGGAAGAATGAGAGGGGGCATGATCTAGGAGTGAGCAAGAGTGAGAAGAAGGTGTCCTTGGGCTGAGGGAGTGTTGTTGACGGAGTCTGGTGGATATCTCTAGAATAGTGATATTTAAACTGGGGAAAAATGTGGGTGTTGATTCCCCTTACTCCAGGGACGACACTATAGAAGTAATATCTCTCAAGACACTAAAGTAGATAGAGAGAGAGAGACTTATATTCACGACAGTACGTCACAACGTCTCGTGTTCATTCGTGGTATCAATTTGGACTTTCGGATAACGGAAGAGTTGGCATCCGTTTGCAGCATGCGTGGAACAACAACTGGAAAAGACATTGTCATGGAAGTGCAAAAAATTTTGCAAGAATATATGTAACCTTCAGTGGAATCAGCTTCGATGTGTTACAGTTAATAGAGGAAAATATATAGCTGGAGTGAGGAAAAGTCGGATGTGGAAGATCGGGACACAGTTGGAGGATTTGCAAGTTCCGGGCGCTCTGTTCATACACTGCATCATACATCAACAAGCAATCTGTGGGAAAGACTGAGCTATTTCTTGTGTACTAAAACCAGTCGTTTCTGCTATGAACTTCATTCGGTGATATGCACTCAATCACCGTCAGTTCCAGGATTTTCTTGTAGAAATTGATTCTGAAGTCCGTGGTTTGCCTTATCACACATCAGTGAGGTGGCTCAGCTGCGTCCTGTTTCATTAAAAAACAACAACATTTTTACAAGCTCTGAAAAGAATTAGATGTTTTCCTCACTGAAAAAGATTGAGCTGATGTAACAGTATTGGGTATAATTAGGATCTAGTGGGAAACACAGATACAGCACGATTGAGCATTGAGACTGAAAGGGGTGGGAGATGCTCAATCGTGACGTATTGGGTTGGTATGGGCAGTTGAGATCCGGCCTCCAATGTAAGTGGAGTCAACATCCGATAGTCCAGCTGAGAAGACACGGCCTGTCATCTTGAGAATAAAGTATAAAGTTTCAGTCCAGATCAAGTCTTGTTACTTCTTTTGACACTGTTATAGAAGTAATAAATGGTGCCCTGGACCGAGGATCTGAGGTTGATCTAGGCCGGCCAACAACAACTATCCACTGGCGGCATGCTGTAAGACAAATTATGAAGGTAATGGCTGGCCTACCACGGTCGTTGTCTGAACTTAATCATTTACAAGGGGCCTAACCTGGCCGTTGCTTGAACCTTGCCACTTTCAAGAGACCTGCCTTCAAGATTTTATCAGAAGTCCGAACTCGTTCAAGGTCAGGTCATCACTAGCCGTTGGCTGATCCAAATCCATTTTTGGGCCTCGTTATTCCTATGACCCAAACACACCTAATCCATTTTTGGGCCTCGTTATTCCTATGACCCAAACACACCTAATCCATTTTTGGGCCTCGTTATTCCTATGACCCATTCCATACGACGTTGAAGTACCCACTTGAGAATCAAGGAAGGGACCCAACCAGGGGGTCGAAGATTTGTCTGGCAGCCCATGAGATGTGACCCAACCAGGGGTTGAAAAATTTTCTGGCAGCCCACGAGAAGGACGAAAATACCTGAGGGAGGAGAAGTGATGTCTGAACTCCGCCACCTGAATTCCGAGACTAAATTTCACTTGATGCGGGCTCTGGTTGGTTGAACTGAATCCGTAAGTTGGTAAAAGAAGGTAACGGATTAATTTAAGGAAATAGACTCAGAGTAATAGTTGTGTATTTCGAGGTCTCCCGTGAGGTTCCGAATTTCTAAATTAGAGTGGAGTACAGGACATTATTGTGGACATTATATCTACAAGGAACCTTCTGATTGCCACAAATTTGAATTTTTATTGAGGACAGGGTTCATTCTTCCTATGCTCAGACAGGATATCGTTGGTGCTTCTTCTGATTAATGTAATATCTTACAATATTATAACCAACTGAATTGTGCTGTTTGGGATTTGAGAAATTGTAATTATTTGATTGGTTGCTTGCTTTGTTTCAGTAATTTTCAGCATGGCGGAACAGGACACCTCAGCACATCTTCTTTAAATTAAGAAATTTTAAAAATTGAAATTGGTTACTTGTATAAATATTTCAGCTTAGAAGACTCAGCACAGCACATATTTCAGCTGAACTCAGGATAAGTTTTTTTCTCAGGTACTAAAGAAGTATACAGAAGAATATTGTTTCAGCTGGATAGATATTTCAAAGGAACTGAATATGAATTTCTTGTGCGGGGAGTTACAACGGGTTAGCACATGGTTAGGAGAATTAAAGATGTCAATTACGGAGGTAGAGAATTTTCTGAAAACGTTGAAGAACAAAACAACTAGATAGGATCCTTATAGAATTATGGTAGACAGTAATAGAGTAGGAATGAATAACAGGAGACAGACATTGCTTAATAAAGACAGAAGACAATATGGTTATGACGAACCAAGGCCTGATCTATATAGAGTAAAAGACAGTGAAAACAGACGAAATAGTGAAAGCTCGGACTGGTATAAATACAAAAATGGGCGTGAGAGAAACATTTCAAAGAAATCATGGGACTGGCCTTCTCACAGTGCAACTGCTAGAAAAAGACGTGACGACTGGTTAGAGAAAAGACAAAGACAATATTTAAACTCAGGTGTAAGAGACAGAGTTGAACCAGTAAGTAAAATACAGACTAGTCCTAAAATGGTTGCGAATGTGACTAGTAGACAGGAAAAGAAGAAGACGATATTAGTAAAGAAAAGAAACCGAGAGACACAGACGCAGACAAGTAATACGGTAGAAAGTAGCACGCAGACTCAGGTACAACCAGTCAGCAAGTTAACAAAGGGAACTCAAACTGACTTCATAGAGAATCAGTCTAAACCAACTCGTTTGACTAAGAGAGACAAGGTTGAAGTTGGGAAAGATGGACAGACGAGGACCAAGAACGACAGAAAGATAAAGAGGAGAAGTATTGATGAAAGTGTTAGTATGGTTGTAAATAGAGGTAGTGCCATGTCAAGTTATTCAGCCATAGACAAGAAACTAGTTCCCAGATGGTGTAGGAATATTGGCTGTCAGAGTTCAAGCTACGGAGAAGATATTCCCACAGCTGAATATTATAGTGATGCTGAATCAGATATTATTACAGAGGATTCGGAGAATGAGAGTGTTACACTACGGGCAGGTCCTGAATCGAGGCGTGATGTTCCATCATATGGAGTAGTTGCTGGTAGACAGACGGACAGAGTTTTGGGTAGTGACTCTTTGAAACAAAATACTGGTTTGTATGACAAGACAGTAGGAAAGGCTAAGGGACGAAGACCGAGGAAGAGAAAGAAAGTCAGACGTTTTGGGGATGACTATGGGAATAGGGCCGACGTGTTTGCAGTAAACTATAATGAGTCTGATGAAGGAAATATAATTAGTGTGTCATCTGAAGACGAGATGGGAAGGTATAAACGTTACGTAAGGTACACAGGAAACAGTGAGCAGACTGACGCAAATATAAGGAAATAGAAGGAACTCATTTAAGAAAGAATAGTGGCTAGACAGTTAGCGGGTATTTATTCAACGACAGAAAGTGATTTAAGAAAAATAGAAGACCTTAGGACCTTAAGACCTGAATACTTTAACAGGTTGACAACAGATAGTGATGATGACATTATAAGTGAAAGACAGGTTAGGGTATTGAAAGACAGTGAAGTGTTTAATTTGGACACACTATATAACGGTTAAAATTCCTTGGGTGAAGAAGGAAAATGAAATAGGTCTGGCTTATGAGAAGAACCCCGGTTTGAGAGTATAGGTATATGAGCTGTCTAAAATAGGCAGATGAATTTTGTTGGTGATAAGGAAGTACGGCAAATGATATTCCACGTGGATTACGTAATACAGGATATCGTCTGGTTGGTAGCAAGGTAGAGAGAGTAAAATAGGGTAGATTCAGGACAGAATTAATAGGAGGGTGAGAGATATGTTAGGCATGAATATTAGTATTAGAAATAGTTTGACTCAGAGCTATGACGTGATGTCCGAGATAGGTTTTGCTTGTTGGTTGGAGAAGAAAGAATAGTATTGTTGACAGGTGAACCGAGAGTGTCTGGTGAGGTGATATAGACTGAGGAGGCACTGAGTATCCTGTGCGTAAGATAGTCAGTTGAACGTGAGAATAAAAGTATAATAAATAATAGACTGTAGAAGTGGATGCTTGAAAAATACGAGTTACGTCGTACTTGTGGAGAAAGAAGAAAGTTGTTGTGGGTGGAAAAGTATAGAATGATAGTTACGAAGTTAGGGGCTGGTTCACCAGAATGAGGTTTGTTTTGAAGAGATAATAGATAGTACTGTGAAAGCAATTTCAGCTGCGAGAGGTAGTGTATAGGGTCTGACCTTCGTATAGAAGTGAGTGATTGAGTAAAGTAGAGATATAAGAAAGCAGTGAATTGAGAGAGTCCTCTAGAATAGTTCGTCTGGTTGTGCGGTGTTCATACGTGAATATAACTGTAGTCAGACAGGTGTTCGTCGTGATGAAAGAAGTAAAAGGAAAGAGGTGTGATGAAGTCGCCTAAGTGAAATACGTAGATAGAATGTAAGAGTGACGTTAATATGTCTTGTGTCAACGTGTGTAGAGGAAATCAATACGTGTTGATATGTGGGGAATGATTGATGGAATGTTGAGGTGGCGTCTAAAGTATTTTGTTGTAGTAATAGTATGGAGACGTTAGGTTGTCGCGACACGAGAGTAGGCGTGAGATGAGAGCGAGGTTGTGTTGTGTATCATTGTCCGTGTGAATATGAGAAGAGCGGTTGATAAGTAAAGTTGATAAAGCGTGGAACATAGAGCATGCGAAAATCGAGAGATAGAAAGAAAATTGTAATGTCTTTTCGTAGAATATCTGAACTTAGAAGGAAATTGTGGAAGTTATATGCTGAATTAACATTATGAATGTTTAGTATGCTTGACAGGAAAATGGCGAAGCAAGACTGCCTAAGACTGAGGAACGGGAAAAGAGAGCTCCGTTGTATATACTGACGTGAGTTGCTGTTCTGAAAGAGTGAAAGATACGAAGGTAAACAAGAAGAGGTAAATGAATGTTGGAGAACGTGTTCCGAGGAGGATGACCGGTTTGATTGTCGTCACGATGCAAGAATGATAGGTGAGATTTGAGGATAGCTTAAAGTAGTGCTGGTGAAACGTTGAGAGTACTGATGCAGTAGAATGAAATATAAATTGCGTCGGGTAGACGAGAAGGTGGAAGTAGAATTAGTTGTTTTGGTGAGAGGTCTATAGTAAATAGACAAAGTTTTGTTGGATGTAGGAGGGTGGAGATACTGTGGTTGACGGTAAAGATTGGGAAGTGGTGGTGATGGTTAGTACAAGGCCATGGGAGACAGTTGGTGTGCCGAGCCACAGGTTAATTGATAAGTAGATGGTGGCTGGTACATTGAGATGATACTGTAGTTTACAGTGCTTGCTTATGAGGATATTTTGGATGTTATGATGTATTAGGAGTTAGGATGGAAAAAGATACAAAAATTTGGAGGGGAGATAATCAATGTTTGACTTCCAGAAAAAGGAACGGTCACTTCGTTGAGTAATGGTTTTGGTTGAGGGGAACAAGTATGGTTCCGCATTAAGATAATCTGTAGATAACAGAGAGATATTTGTATATATGTATATAAGTATTTTGGCATTTATGCTTGGTATGGAGTTGTTTTGTTATACATAACTTGGCTAAATAGATAGGTGTTACATTGGTTAGAAAAGGAGGCCAATGTTGCTGGGTCACCTTAAGTGGTTAATTCTAAGTGAATTATATTTTTTTGAAAACCTTCTCTTTAGCGAGAAGACAGTTGTATTTATTGAAATTGAGCTTTCAATGCCTCATATGTAAAATTTTGTTTTGCTTGATTTGGTCTTGAAAAATGATTGTTGTTGTTTGATTAATTGATTTAGAATAGGGTTATTGTGTGCTTAGACTTTTATGTGTAAACTGCTGGTCCGTAAAAGAGACCAGTAGTAGTAGGTAAAAATAGATTAGGATGTATGTTGTATTATTTTAATCATCGTCACCATCATCATCACTATCATCATCATACTTTTAGTTGAGTTGCGGGGAAACATAAATGATTCTTACAAAAATTTGGGGGGGATTTGATGTCCTGTTGTGATTTTATTTCGCTGTTTTGTGTGTTAAATAGTAGTTATGTTTAATTTACAAGGTTTTTTTTGTCTAGAAATAAAGAAAGTACAGGGGGCTTTAAATTATGACCCTTCGTTCAGAAAAGAGTTAATAAAACTACGGAGAACTGATAGAGAAACACATTCTCTTTGTGAAGAAGAAGTTCATGGATATTTTGATGCTGTGATAATCAGCGTAGAAAGGTTAAAACGGCTATGAACTGTAGACGGGGTTACTACACAAGTAAAATGGTTATGGTAAAGTCAGAATTATTAGAAAAATAGGGGATTGGAAGCCACATGGGAGAAGAAAAGATTAGTGAATATATTCAGTGGGGTAAAGCTGAGAAAAGTTTTGAACATAGTTTCCGGGGGGTCAGAAGAGCCATGATATACACGAGATTGCTGGGTTATAGAAGAATAAGAAAATTACCCCAGATGAAGAGTAAACATGAATTGGATCCATGTTTGACTTGACACTGTAGGATAACAGTACAATAATAAAAGGGGTGTAAGTGGGGGAGACATAGTGACATGGGGTGTTTGTGGGTCCGTAATAAAAGGGACTGAGATTAAAGTTGATTAACAAGCAGTCACAGACATGAGTGGTTATTTTTGCTGCTGTAGATTACGGCCTGAATTATGAATTATGAATTGAGATTTTAGAGAGACATTGGGTTACATAGCCTGGGCAGGATGTAAATGTTTATAAGTGGGTCAGATTACAATGTTGTGTTTGATGGTTAATATTTAAGGGGAGATTTCAAGGTTACTAGGTTGCTGTTGATAACGGCATAAGTGGAGCATTTTAGTAGATATGCCCATAAGAATTAAGAGAGAACCTGACGTATTGGAGAAGATTACTTATACGAGGTAATGAGGTTATGTGAGGTGTTGTGTTGGAGGAGGTCTTAAGGGATAATAGATTTTTTTAATTGTGTCTTCGGGATGTGTTTTGTGGTTTACATTACAATGTGAGGTTGAGGGTAGGTAGTGTATGTTATAAAGACACTTAGAAGTGAAAAATATTTTTGGATGATGGTTGATATTTGATGCTGTAGATAGCAGCGTAAACTGTTACCATAATGAGTGGTACTGTGGGAGATATAATAGACTTTATTACATAAAGTCTCAAAGAACAAAGGGGTGTAAAGGGGTGTGTGATTTAGGTGAATGTTGTTTCTTTTGAAAGAGTTCTATTTCTTCTTTTAAATTCCGGTGGCCACCGATTCTTTGTCTTCCTATCGTGTGAAAGTAATTTCAGGTTAGTTGAAAGTGGGGATTTGTAGCGTTGGTGATAAAATAAGGAGTTGGTGTTAGCGTTTGAAATTTTAAGCAGATTGCTTACGAAGAGAAGAAGGAGTATTTAAGAAAACGTGTTATGATGTTATGATGTGTTATATAAAGTTGAATTTGAAATGTAAATATGTTATGTTTGGTTGAAGGGCTAGGAACGAAGAAGAAGTGGGTTAACTATATAACAGGGGAAAGAGTTAAAGAAATAGAATGTTTAATTAAATTGGAGTTGGTTTGGGGAAGATTTGAGGAACTGTGAGAAGTAAAGAAAAGAGGGAATAGACTATGGGGATTGGGAGTAAAGATTTTTCCTTTAAAAGGAAAATTCTTTAATTAACATGGGGAGGTGTAACAGTATTGGGTATAATTAGGATCTAGTGGGAAACACAGATACAGCACGATTGAGCATTGAGACTGAAAGGGGTGGGAGATGCTCAATCGTGACGTATTGGGTTGGTATGGGCAGTTAAGATCCGGCCTCCAATGTAAGTGGAGTCAACATCCGATAGTCCAGCTGAGAAGACACGGCCTGTCATCTTGAGAATAAAGTATAAAGTTTCAGTCCAGATCAAGTCTTGTTACTTCTATTGACACTGTTATACTGATCCCCAGCTGTCAGATCCTACCTGGCTGTCACAAAGTTGTCATTTTTGGTCGACATCATATCCCACATGATTAAACTGAATTTGAAATTTCAGGGAAAGACAAACCTCGTCTGTGATCTCTACAGAATCATGAAAGGGTTTTGGAGAAAGCTATCATTGTTTGAAGCACAACTGAAAGGAGAAAACTTTTCTCATTTTCACAGTTTTGCAGAGTTTTGCGCTATAATCGCCGAAGAGGTGAACCTCGATTTTCGGAGAAAAAAAAATTATTCGTGACTAGAAACAGAATTTTTTGGAGAGATTTTCAGATCTTGACAGAACTGAGAGTGACATTCTTCTGTTTCAGAATCCGCTGGATTGTAATCTTGATGGTGTACCAGTTGAACTACAGTTGGAGCTCATTGATTTGCAAGCAAATGGCTTATTGAAAGAGAAGCACAGAGAAGGAACACTTGTTGAATTTTACCGCTGCTTATCTGATTTTGAGTTTCCGAAACTAAAGAAATTTGCCGCTGTTATGGCACTAGTGTTTGGAACAACTTATATCTGTGAGCAAACATTTTCAAAAATGAAGTATGTGAAATCAACACATCGAACGAGATTGATTGATGAACATTTGAAAGCAATTCTCTTGATTGGATGCAGCTATCCCAAACCAAACATTGATGATATCTTGAAAGCCAAATATCAATTTCACAAATCTCACTAACCGTGTTTTGCTGCTTAGTTTGTGAGGTTCGGATATGTGCACACAAGGTCTGGTGTAACTATCTTTTGCTGACGTCGCCTTCTTTGATAACTTTTTCAAAGAAAATAAATATATTGGTTGTCTTTGTTTGTTTGTTGTTTTGTGTGTGTGTGTGTGTGTGTGTGTGTGTGTGTGTGTGTGTGTGTGTGTGTGTGTGTGTGTGTGTGTGTGTGTGTGTGTGTGTGTGTGAATTGCATGCCACTCACCCATGATTAACTTAGTTTTTCGTCATTTTAACCAGAGCTTTTGTTCTGGCTTGCAAGTATTGTTAAAGTTAGTTGCATATCCTTTACAGGTCGTTTGCAGTCAACACCAGCATTTTTTGCTGTTGTTGATGTCTTGGCAAGTTTACATTCAATAGCTTGCCATTGTTTTCTAAACGACCGGCACCCATACCATAGCGTAAAACACCAGCGTAACGCGGTCTGCTACCAAATAGCGCGCAGCTTTGTTTGAAACGCGGGTATACGGGATTACGAACAGCGTCGGTAACCATCGCCACGGAGACCCGCGTAAATATTGTACATAATGAGTATCCGGCCCGCGCTCATCATTTTGTCAATTATCCGGCCCGCCGTGAAAAACGTTTGTTGACCCCTGGTCTATACAATTGTGTTTCTAGCATCATTCAATCATGTAAAAGGATTCCTTACTTACTTTACTTACTTATTCTGTCCAACCTTACATTGTTATAGAAGAACGTCAAATCCATTGATATCAGTTTCAGTTCTGAAGAACACACGTGATTTTCAAGGACAGACAGATAGTGCTTTGCCAGGTATAGATTCACCGGTAGAGATCGATGTACAGGGTCAATATCCGCGGCAGAATCCAATTGTTTGCCCTCTGTGTATCACTGAAAGATTTCATCTGATCAAAACGTTTCTTCACTGTTTTGTAACCATATTTTGTCTTTAGCGAAAAACAAAACTTGATGTCTCTAGGGCTGACTTTTAAGGCACTATACTTTTTTTTTCTCCGTTCGTACTCATATCTCCAATGTGGATAGCGGACAAGTATTGGACTGGGCTGATATAATAAATGCCCTAAACGAATCAGGTTATGACTGTGCACCCTCAACTGTGACCAGAATGCAAGAATATCAAGTCAAAAGGGGTGAAACCAAGCAAAAGTGCTATTCGGGAGAGGGGAGGGTGAAAGGGGGGGGGGGGAGAAGAAGATTGTTAACCAATACAGATGCGTCTTCTACCGCTACACTGTGATGGAGATACTGACGAGGGGATCCGAGTACTTATGGATTGAATGATTCGATGTGCAGTGTAGATAATATGTCGACTAACTAACTAAATAACTAACTAACTAACTAACTAACTAACTAACTAACTAACTACCTAACTAACTAACTAACTAACTAACTAACTAACTAACTAACTGACTGACTGACTGACTGACTGACTAACTGACTGACTGACTGACTGATTGACTGTCTGACTGACTGACTGACTGACTGGCTGACTGACAGACTATCTAACTAACTAACTAACTAACAAACTAAATAACTGACTGCGTGACTGACTGACTGACTGATTGATTGAATGAATGACTGACTGACTGACTGACTGACTCACCCACTCACTCACGCCCTCACTCACGTCCTCACTCACGCCCTCACTCACTCCCTCCCTCCCTCCCTCACTCACTCACTCACTCACTCACGCACCCACTCACGCACTCACTCACACACTCACGCACTCACTCACACACTCACTCATACTTTCACGTGTATTGTCTCATGAAAAGCAGAAGTTAGTTTCGTGTTCATATTACTCCCGTTAGTTTTTTAATTGAATGAAGAGAGGTGAATCCATATTTATTAATGTCTGTTTGTGTTGGATGGACAGTGTCGTGAAATCACTCCAAGTTTACAATCAGATGTCAAAAATACCAAGGACAGTATGAGGTGCAGCTGCAGTTGTTTACTACAGCGAGTCGGTAAGATCAGGCAGTGGAATTATCTTTGAAGTTTCCACAAGTCAGGAAATTGTAGGCATGTGGTTTTGACACGCGGGCTTGTTTTGGTTGTTGAAACAAGAAAGACAACTTTTGTATTGATTAAAATAAAGGGAAATAAGATTTCTGGAAATAGTTAGTGCCACTGAAGACACCTGCGTGACATCAACAGAACTTCACTAGAACACTCCCGGCTCTTTGTGACATAAACAAGACTTGTGTACGTTAGTGTTGAAGAAAACGTTGACTAGAGCAGACGTGCTTTGTCACTGCAGTTGTGGATTTTAATAACATCTACCGTGTGCGGGATTAATTAGATTTAATTTTACACGTGCCTGTTATGGCAAAATGTAGATGTGATTTAGAAGAACTGCTGTGTTGCCTAAGGTATAATAGATAGTATAATTAAGCCTAATTAATATAAGCAGTAGCTTTCGTAAAACTAGCTAGAGTAGTGAAGTGATGATTAGCTCTGTTAGTTGAGAATAGAGTAGGGAAGGGAGAATTAGCTCTGCTAGTGAGAATCGTGTAGTGGGGTGATATTTGGAGAGATTTAAGAATGGGTTGGGAGATGGGGGAAGTGTCCAATGGTGGGATCTTTCAGTGGGGTGCCCACTGGGGTTCTGCACGCTGTTTATTGGTCTTTCCTTGTCATAAACTGATTCAGATTGAAGGGATGTGGCACTCTGCTCTATGACAGAGTTGGTTCACTGAGAAAATTCTCTGAGCAAGGCAGTAGGCCTACATTCAGCTAGTAGGGATTAGTATCAGGCGGCCTTCACCAGTTGTGGTCTCTGTCTTTAACAGGTTCCCCTACGTCTATGAGGAAGCTCTACACTGGGTTTGATGGAGGTCAACTCTCCTTAATAAGAACATCCAATGAACATTCACTTTATGTTTATAAGATGAATAAATACCCAGAAGAAAGTACAATCAGCACTGTTTATGCTAGGCCTAGAATCCAGAGGGTTCATACGAACCGGGCTCAAGTGAGAGAAACATTATAAACGATTCTTTTACAATAGGGATTCACCCAGGTGGGTGATACTCGTTTCTTCACCACATACCACTGAACAATAGAGTCTAGAGAAAGACATTTTGACATGAAGTTCTCGTGGAATAAGTTAGTCTAGAGAAGAACATTGAACATGAAGTTCTCGTGGAATAATTTAGTACAGTGAAGAAGTACTTTAGAACAGTTTGTGTGTGACAATCTATGAACATGGATTAGAACAAATGTGAGACCTGTGACATTGAAACCTAGTTTTCACGGTACAGTGATCCGTACTTATTTGAGTTATAGGGACTGTAGTCTTTACAGTGATTGACAGATCCATGATTAAGGTTATACAATAACTATTTTTGGTGGATCATGCATCTAGTCGACCCAGTGGATCCCGGAGAAAGTCAACGTCTGGAAGAAGAGACGCATCAATCGGTGAGGTGTTCACGTACTAAGCTATCATGCTGTGGTGTACCCTTGCTATGATGATCATCTGACTTGGCTCCTGATCTGCTGCTCTGAATCTACATACACACTAGAATATTCGACACACATTCTACACAGTACACACACACCTCTCACACCCATACTCTTTGCTTTAATAAATTATTTTGTATTTATTTGTTAGGGCTAGAGTTGTTGAGTATGTTGTGTTGGGGAAGAGTGAGAGGGGGCATGATCTAGGGGTGAGTGAGAGTGAGAAAGAGGTGTCTGCAGACTGACGGAGTTTTGTGGACGGAGTCTGGTGGTTTCTCTAGGACAATAATATTGGGTTAATAAAAATGTGGGTGTTGATTCCCCTCACTCCAGGGACGACACTAAAGTAAGAAAGGATAACTTACGACATTTATTGGGGGCTCGTAAACGTGATCTTTGGACAGCGGGATCTCTCGTAACGTATTGACAGCGGGATCTCTCGTAAACGGGGTCTTTGACAGCGGGATCTCTTGTAGACGGGATCTGTTGACAGCGGGATCTCCTGACAACTGGGTCCTTTGACACGGGATCTTTAGTTAAGGGACGGAGATATTGTTAGAGAGAGAATCCAGCTAGAGTGAATGTGGATAGGGGTTAAGACTCATTTCTTACCTGTTCACACTTCACACGTCTGCATAAGTCTGTGGTCCTGATTCTGCTCTTGTCACTGAGTGATTGTGTTGTGTTGTGCTGTGTGTTATTAAATATATAGATTAACTGTAATTGTTCATTACCGATATATTTCTCTAGGAGATAATCTACTCTGTCTGCTGACTTACCTCTCTGAAAAATGGCCACTCCTAAACTAACCACGGCAGAACTAAGAGCAAAAGGGGAAGAAATGGGTTTGTCGGGTTCTGCCCTAACAGATTACATACAGAAGGTGGAGAGGGAGTTTCTTCAAGCAGAAAGGGAAGATCGAAAGGCCGAGTTGTAATTGAGAAGGATGGAGTTAGAACAAGCAGCTAAGAAATTGGAAGCAGAACAAGCTGCTAGGCAATTGGAAGCTGAGCAAGCCAGCTAAGAAACTTGAAGCTCAGCAGGCAGCTAAGAAACTTGAAGCTGAGCAGGCAGCTAAGAAACTTGAAGCTGAGCAGGCAGCCAAGAAACTGGAATTTGAAGCTGATCAGGCAGCTAGGAAACTTGAAGTTGAGGAAGCTAGCTAGGAAACGGGAAGCGGAGCAAGAGGCTCAGAAAAGGGAGCACGAGTACCGGATGAGGAACTAGAGTTGAAGAGGCAATCTAATGGGGAAACTGAGGGAGCAGTTGGAGGTTCCTCCATCCCAGGCTCAACCCCAGCAGGTGGACATAGTTACCATGCTATGAAGTTCCCTCTAGCAATCTACGAGGAGGACAAGGAGAAGATTGACCAGTACCTTCAACGCTTCGAGGCCATGTCTGTTGCTATGGGTCTGGACCGTGACAAATGGTGTCTTAAGCTATCCCAGGGATTACGCGGGACCGGCTACGAGGTTTATTCTCGCCTGCCACCAGGACATGAGAACAATTATGACGAATTGAAGACGGCTCTGCTGAAACGATTCGAGGTTACGTCACATACCTACCGGAAAAAATTTCGAGCAGCGAAACGAGAACCGGGGGAGTTGTTTGCCGCCTACAGTTTGCGTCTAAAATCCTATCTCCATAAGTGGATGGATTTGGCTGGGTTCGCACATGACTATGAGAGTCTGGAAGAGCTCATGGTGGTCGACCAGCTGAAGAAGCAAATGTCGAAACCTCTCAGGACATTCCTGGGAGAACAAGGAGCGGAACGTATTGACCTCGTGACAAAATTAGCAGAACGGTTCGTCGAAGTACATGGGGAGGCAGGGGAAAACCTTTCCACCAACACCAAAAGTCAGGAGAAACATGACAAGAAGAAACCCAAAAACTCAGGAACCAAAAAAGGGGGAACCTTATGTAAAAAACTTCAGAGGATAGTTCAGAGAAGACGAAGGAGGGAAGCAAGAGCACTTCGAGCTCTACACCAAAACGACCGTGGTCGGAGAAGTGGTGTTCAATTTGTAAGTCACCCTCTCACAATACGAGGGACTGCAAATCGAAGGCTAAGAGCCCTCACTTCGCAGCATGTCAAGTGACGTCCAAGGAGGTTGTCACTGAAAATGCCAAGGTCAACAAGGAAGCTCGCCACCAGGAGAGCTCACTCAAGTCCGGCACTAGCAAATCTAGGACAGGGAAATGGTGCAAAAACTGCAAGTCAAACACGCACAATGCTATTGACTGCAGAGGAAAGTCAGGAGACTCTCATTTCGTCGTGTGCCCAGTGGAACCTAAGGTGGAGCCAACCAAACAGGTCGAGGCCGAGGAAGAGACTCCAGACCAGGAAAAACCACCTGTAGTGGAATTGGTAGAGGTTAACGGTCGTCAAGTGGAGTGTTTGTACGACACAGGACTGGACGGGGAGGCTGTGATTTCTGCGGATCTGGTACACCCAGAACAATTCACAGGTGAGACCATGGAGATACAGCCTGCACAGAAGAGTGCTGTGGCCATGAAGTTGCCCATTGCTAACGTGGAGATTCGGTCAAGGTATGTCACCGGCACAATCAAGGCCGCTGTATTGACCGATCCCATTTTTCCCGTCATCCTCGGTTGCCGGTATGTCTTTCTGGGAATGCCCAGAGAGCCAATTCATATGGGAGCAATACAGACTCGCTCTCAGGCGAGAACGGAAGAGGCAGAAGCAATTGTGACTAACCCAATGCCGGGGGAGCTACGAACTGCCCGAGTGAGGATGCTACTTTACGTCCTTGCTACAAAAAGCTGCAGAGAAGTGCTGATCCACCAGGACGTGGGCAGTACTACATGAAGAATAGGATACTCTACAGGAGAGCAGGAAGGGGAGACAACCTATACGGTCAGTTGGTCGTCCCGAAAGCTCACCGGTCCCAGATTCTTCATATGGGGCATACCATCTCCTTTAGTAGGACATATGGGTATTGCCGCCACCATGCAGCGACTTTCCTGCCATTACTATTGGCCGGGAATGACAGAGGATGTGCGTCGGTATGTGAAGTCATGCCCTGAGTGCCAGAGGGTGGCACCGAAACACTGGACAGCACCGGTGGTCTTGGGTGAGATGCCCATCATGAACTCTCCTTTCGAGAGGGTAGCCATCGATATCGTGGGTCCACTTACCTAGGACTAGGAAGAGGAACATGTAATATTCTCACAATGGTGGATTGCTGTACAATGTGGGGTGAAGCCATATCGTTGACCACGATGGACTCGAAACGAGTGGCGGACGCACTGATAGAGGCCTTTACCAGATTAGGCTTTCCGGATCAAATTCTGACGTACAATGGGTCCCAGTTTTGTGAAAAACTCATGGAGGAAGTATTTAGGGTGTTCCACTCTAACCACATACATACCAGCCCTTACCATCCTCAAGCCAATGGACAATTAGAGCGTTTCAACGGCACGTTGATGACAATGCTCAGGAAACTGGCACAGGAAAAACCTGATAGGTGGGATGAATATATCCCAGCAGCACTTTTTGCCTATCGGGAAGTTCCTCATGGCTCAGGACTACCACCCGCTACGTTGCTGTTTGGTCGTCCAATCAAGGGACCGTTGGAAGCCATGTTGAGGTGTTGGACTGAAGAGGGGACGTCAGAAGAAGTGATCTCCTCTTACAATTATGTGGAGGAACTGAAAGAAAAACTTCACAAGGGATGGACTCTGGCGAATCAAACCTTGAAAAAGGCCAGAAAAAGACATGCGGCTTACTACAACCGTAGGTCTAAAGACAGATCTCTGGAGGTGGGAGACAAAGTCTTGTTGCTACTTCCAACGGGAAACAACAAACTGGAGATAGGTTGGCAAGGGACCATTTCCCGTGGAAAGGGTGATATCCAGAACCAACTATCAGATCCGGATCCGGGGAAAGTCGAAGATTTTCCATATCAATCTCCTGCGGAAATACGAGGAGAGACCCGGAGACAAAGCAGCTCACCTCATGGCAATGGCAGTTGCAGTGGAGACTGAAGTGGGAACCAACGAGGGCAGGGAATATCCCTTGGTACACCAGGAAACCTATAGGGATGTGCAAGTGAACCCTGATCTGACTTCCCAGGAGAGGGAAAGGATAACCCAGGTTCTCGAGTCGCATCAGGAGATACTGACTGATAAACCAGGACGAACGAGGTTGGTGGAGTTCGAGATGACTTTGACCACTCAAGAACCTGTTCGCCAAAAGGTTTACCCAGTGCCATTCTCTAAAGAAAAGACCCTGGAGGAGGAAATACAGAAACTGCTGGAGGACGACGTGATTGCGCCCTCCACATCCCCATACAATGCGGGGGTAGTTTTGTTACACAAACCTAGTGGAGAACACCGGTTGTGTATAGACTACCGACTTCTGAACAGTCATACACAATGTCAGGTGGAACTTTTGCCGAATCCAGCGCAGTTATTCGCTAGGCTCCATAAGGCTCGGTACTTTTCAAAGGTGGATCTGAGTCGGGGGTACTATCAGATACCTGTCAAACCGGAGATTCGACCACTGCTGGCCTTCAGTACACCCAGTGGACACTACGAATTCAAAGTCATGCCCTTTGGACTCAGCAATGCACCTAGTGTGTTTACTCGCATGATGAGGACCTTGTTAGATCCCTTACAGTCAGGACTGAAAAAAGTAAATGGCCATCATAAAAGCAATCCCATTCTCTATCACTAAACGGCCAGTAGGCTTACGTCTTTCTGTGGTACGGGAAACCCAGGGCTATTTTGAGCCGGGGGAACCCTAGGGAATCCTACTTTCTATAACATTCTCCCAAAGTCTAGAAGTTTGGTTTTGGGTGCCATTTAATTTTCACCCGGAGGGAACTAAACATCCCTAATCCGTTTTTCACGTTGTTTAGAGTGACAAACTCAGAGAAGTAAGGTTACACGGGGAAAAGCGACCTCTCGCCAACACTCTAGACGTAGAAGGAAAACGAAGATCGAGTGGTCAAGCGGCCACAGTTGTGTTCACTACGTTCCGACGACAAGACGTCTTTTGGGCGTTAGAGAGTCCCGACAGTCAATGATGGCCAAGTTCTGAAAAGTGGTTTCAGTAAATAAGGTAAGGACACTTTATATTTCTTGCTAGAAGTGATGGACGAAGTACGCGATTGCCGTCGCGAATCGAGCCACGGGGCGTGTTTAGAATGGCATAGGTCATGCATATTTAATTAGGCGTTATTGATCGGTTGCTGTAGGCGAGTCGACCTAGTTCCCCCCCCCCCCCCCCTTTCCGCATTTCCATCCTGTTTCAGAATATTGCGGTCAACATCAGCATCTTTCATGCTGCCTGACGGATGATGGTTCAGTTCACCCAAGTCTTCTCTCTCTCTCTCTCTCTCTCTCTCTCTCTCTCTCTCTCTCTCTCTCTCTCTCTCTCTCTCTCTCTCTCTCTCTCTCTCTCTCTCTCTCTCTCTCGGCAGAACAGGGTCAGGTAGAACATAGTTACTATGTCTACCAAATCCTGAGGGCTTGTCGGCCCCGTTCAAGTGTCTTGTACCAATGGGTTGTTGCAGGATTCTCTCACACGATTCTCTAATTACAGGAGAGATCTTCTAGTGGTGAATTCTGAAAAAGTCTGGGATGAATATGGGAAGGTGGACCAGCGATAGCAACCAACGCCAGTGATTATGACGCATCCTCACTGTTGGATCAGCGCACTGGACTCGTGCCTATGAAGTCCATCTTCGCCAGTTAATAACTCCAGGTCTGAAGATCCCTCCATTAAACCACATTAACTATAGCACCCACAGGGTAAGAATTATTGTTCTACATATCCAAGTATGGCTCACATCCTAACCTACCAGGCTACGATGAGGCGGACAGAGACATTGTCAGATGCACACAGAGCGGCGATGCCCCGACGTGACGGTGCTTCTTGAAGATTTGTTTGAGACGACGCCTTGAACCGGTGGTGGTCCCTAAGTCCGAACAGTGCTTTATCAGGACAGCTATCACCCGCAGTAGTCCACGGGGTTTACAGCACACCATCTGAACAGTACGTTATTCAAAAGTCTTCCGACTCCAGATAGTCAACCAAGTCTACCATTGGAGTCTGAACATTTGCCTGAAGAAAGGGTGCCACCTCCTACCAGTCTGCCCAGTCTACGCTAACGGAACGAGGATCCTCAGAGATCTGGTGAGCTACCTATGACGACCAGACGTACTGACCAGAACCGCAGATGCCATGTGATGACAGCACTGATCGTCTGATGATGATCTTGCTATGCCTATCGAGCTTCTATAATCACTTCCTTCATTACAACCTGTCCTCCCCTATTACTCTTGTGTATAATACATTATCTGCTTGTTAAAATAACTTTATCAGAGTTGAGTTCTGTCGTCGGAGATTGAGCCCCTAGAGGTAATCGTCCCTAGGTTGAGTGATTGAGAGAAAACAGAGTCCAGGGGCCTTAGAAGTCGCGGTACCAACAACACCCGTGTCTTAACCAGAGCGTGTCCTGAAGTATAAAGTGTAACAACCATAGCCCAGCATACAACACTGATATTGTTACACTCAGACACAGACTCCAAGCGTACACATATACGCATCAAGATCTGATGAAACTATCTCACATTATTGATATAAATGTGATTTCAAACTGTCGTATCCTAATCTTATATATAAATTGCGATCTCCGTCTGTCTGTCTGTCTGTCTGTCTGTCTGTCTGTCTGTCTGTCTGTCTGTCTGTCTGTCTGTATGTATGTATGTATGTATGTATGTCCTTTATTTGTTCGCGAACGGCCCATCCGATTGAGATGAAATTTTCTACACGTCTTCCTTTCATTCCAGAGCTGCCAACTGTGATATTTTTTTAGTGTGAAATCGCCTGCTTACTCAGTATTATTTCATTTTTCATTTTTCATTATAATTTCATATATCTCAGGGGACCTAACTCTGTAAAAGTTATTTCAAGGGGCATAACTTTTCTGTATAACTTATAGTCATATTGTGGCATCGTTTTCAAAGATTTATAAACTCTTTGTCAATAGTTATGTACCGGCATATGATTTATAATAAATAATGATACAATCTGTAAGGCATTTTCAAAGTTTTCATAAAAATAATGCACAATGCATAACATTGTAACTCATCTTTTTTTGCTTAAGAAGTTACTGTAGTCATGCAGGTGATTAGAAAGAGTTTTCATTAAAAATAATGGATGGTGTGTGGAAGGACATTCTTTTAAGTTACTTTTTTTGTTGTATGAATTTAATGAGAACTTATATGACTACTTATATGAATTAAATGAGATGCTCCCCACCAGGGACTGGGCGAAGCCGGACAGGGTCAGGCAGACAGATAGACAGACAGACAGACAGATAGACAGTCGGGAACAGGAACTTATATGACTACTTATATGAATTAAATGAGATGCTTCACACCAGGAGCTGGGCGATGCCGGGTCAGACAGACAGACAGACAGACAGACAGACAGACAGACAGACAGACAGACAGACAGACAGACAGACAGACAGATAGTCGGTAACGGGAACGGGAACTTATATGACTACTTATATGAATTAAATGAGATGCTCCCCACCAGGGACTGGGCGAAGCCGGGCAGGGTCAGGCAGACAGATAGACAGACAGATAGACAGACAGATAGACAGACAGATAGACAGTCGGGAACGGGAACTTATATGACTACTTATATGAATTAAATGAGATGCTCCACACCAGGAGCTGGGCAATGCCGGGCCGGGTCAGACAGACAGACAGACAGACAGACAGACAGACAGACAGACAGACAGACAGACAGACAGACAGACAGACAGACAGACAGACAGTCGGTAACGGGAACGAGAACTTATATGACTACTTATATGAATTAAATGAGATGCTCCCCACCAGGGTCTGGGCGAAGCCGGGCAGGGTCAGCTAGTCTTATATATAAACGGCAATCTCCGTCTGTCTGTCTGTCTGTCTGTCTGTCTGTCTGTCTGTCTGTCTGTATGTATGTATGTATGTCCTTTATGCGTTCGCGAACGGCCCATCCGATTGGGATGAAATTTTCTACTCGCCTTCCTTTCATTCCAGCGCTGCCAACTTCGTATTTTTTTTCTTCTTCCTCCTCCTCCCTTCCTCCCATTCCCAAAATACGTACGTAAATATATGATGATGATGATGAAAGAATCCCCGAACCAAAACGCTAGGAAAAGGGAAGAAAATGACGTGACTACACAGAATCGTCACACGGCAATCATCATCATCATCAAGTGCCGTGCCGGCTGGCGTAGGCGTTCAACTCTGCTGCTGATATATATGCCTCCATGCCACGGCAATATCAATAACAATTCATCTTTTTATGTGTAAGGAAGTTATCTACAGTCGTGTAGAAGGGAAGAACAATCAATGGAAGGACCGAAATCACAGAACCAAGACGAGTATGAATTCGGAATGGCGAACTCCCTCCTCCTCTCTTCTCCTCCTGCCTCTACCTCCTCCCCTGCTCCTCCCTCTACCTCCTCCCTCCACCCTCCTCCTCTTCCTCCTCCCTCTACCTCCTCCCCCTCCTCCCTCTCCCTCCTCCCTCCTCCTTCTCCCTCTTCCTTCTCCCTCTTCCTCTCCCCTCCTCCTCCCTCCTACTCCCTCCACCTCCTCCTCCCTCTACCTCCTCCCTCCTCCTCCCTCTACCTCCACCCTCCTCCTCTTCCTCCTCCCTCTACCTCCTCCCTCTCCCTCCTCCTTCTCCCCCTCCCTTCTCCCTCCTCCTCCCTCTCCTCCTCCCTTCTCCTCATCCCTCCTACTCCCTTCTCCTCCTCCCTCCTCCTTCTCCCTCTTCCTTCTCCCTCCTCCCTTTTCCTCCCTCTACCTCCTCCCTCTACCTCCTCCCTCCTCCTCCCTCATCCTCCTTCCTCCACATCCCTCTTCCTCCTCCTCCCTCCTCATCATTCCTCCTCCTCCTCCTCCTCCCCCTCCTCCTTCTCCATCCTCCTTCTACCTCTTCCTCCCTCCTCCTTCTCCCTCCACCTCCTCCCTCCTCCTCCCTCTCCTCCTCCTCCCTCCTCCTCCCCCACCTGTGTTCTCCTCCTCCCTCCTCCTCCTTCTCCCTCCTCCTCCCCCCCTCCTCCCCCTCCTCCTTCTTCCTCCTCCTCCTTCACCCTCCTCCCTCCACCTTCTCCCCTTTCCCCCCTCCTTCTCTTAATCCCTCCTCCTCCCTCTTATTCCTCCCTCCTCCTCTCTCCGCCTATCTCTTCCTCCCTCCTCCTCCCTCCTCCACTCTCTTCCTCCTCCCTCCTCCTCCCTCTTCCTCCTCCTCCTACCTCCTCGCCCTCCTCTTCCTTCCTCCTTCGCCCTCTTCCTCCCTTCTCCTCCCCCCTCCTACCCCTCCCTCCTCCCCCTCATCCCTCCTCCTCCCTCCTCCTTCTTCCTCCCTCCTCCTCCCTCTCCTCCCCCTCCTCCTTCCTCCTCCTCCCTCTCCTCCTCATCCCTCCTCCTCCATTCTCCTCCTCCCTCCTCCTCCTCCCTCTACCTCCTCCCTCCTCCTCCCTTCACATTCCTCCTCCTCCCTCCTCCTCCTCCCTCCTCCTCCTCCCTCCTCCTCCTCTCTCCTCCTCCTCTCTCCTCCTCCCTCCTCCTCCTCCTCCCTCTACCTCCTCCCTCCTCCCTTCACATTCCTCCTCCTCCCTCTTCCTCCTCCTCCCCCTCATCCTCTTCCCTCCTCCCACTCTCTCCTCCTCCTCCCTCCTCCTCCCTTTCCCTCCTCCTCCCTCTCCTCCTCCTCCTCCCTCCTCCTCCTGCGTTCTCCTCCTCCCTCCTTCTCCCTCCGCCTCCCTCTTCCTCCTCCCTCCTCCTTCTCCTCCCTCCTCCTTCTCCCTCTTCCTCCTCCATTTACCTCCCTCTTCCTGCTCCCTCCGCCTCCTCCCTCCTCCTACTCTCTCCTCCTCCTCCCTCTCCCTCCTCCTCCCTCTCCTCCTCCTCCTCCCTCCTCCTCCTGCGTTCTCCTCCTCCCTCCTCCTCCACCCTACTCCTCCCTCCTCTTCCTAATCCCTCCTCCTCCCTCCTATTCCTCCCTATTCCTCCTTGTCTCCTGTCTCCTCCTCCCTCCTCTTCCCTCATCTTCCCTCCTCCACCTCCCTCTTCCTCCTCCCTCCTCCATTTACCCAAGACATACAGACAGACAGATAGTCGGGAACGGGATCTTATATGACTACTTATATGATTTAAATGAGATGCTCTCCACCATGGGCTGGGCCGGGTCAGACAGACAGACAGACAGATAGATAGACAGACAGACAGACAGACAGACAGACAGACAGACAGTCGGGAACGGGAACTTATATGACTACTTATATGAATTAAATGAGATGCTCCCCACCAGGAGTTGGGCGATGCCGGGCCGGGTCAGACAGACAGACAGATAGATAGTCGTGAACGGGAACTTATATGACTACTTATATGAATTAAATGAGATGCTCCCCATCAGGGTCTGGGCGAAGCCGGGCCGGGTCAGACAGACAGACAGACAGATAGACAGACAGACAGACAGATTGTCGGTAACGGGAACGAGAACTTATATGATGTAACAAGCTACGTGGAGGGTCCCAAATAGCCCTGTCACAATGTTTAAATAATCTTCTATATAGCCCTGGCTGGGATAGGTCTTTACCTGCCAACCCTCCTCCGTTTTCCCCGGACTCACTGTCACCCTTTCTTTCGACCTAAGGACCTATTTCCTGCAATGTTCTTCTGGCTGATCCATATATATAACACAGTGATCGTTGGAATAAACTAAAACTTGATTTATTAAATCAATACAGGACAGCACAGAAAAACATCAAGGCAGTTAACACAGATAGTTCTAAACAGACACAACACTGATAAAGTTCAGGCACAGAGCCTCAGGTAGCCAGATTCACAGACCCAGCTTCATACACTGTCCGATCCGTCCAAACACAGCTCACCGAGTGTGCAAGAATCTCCTTCCTTCCAGGTAATTGGTTGTACGTACAACAGCCTTCTGTAGACCAAACTTCCAGGTTTCCATGGACCACAGTCTTTTTAGTAAACAAATGTTCTAGGGAAGTGCCATGTAATCACCTGTCATAATGTCAGGTAGGAAATAATGTCCTGGAGAATAGTTCTCATATAATAATGGGTGTGTCTGAGTGATTGGCGGGGTCCAGCCAATAATACAAAAGGACTCAATCCAAACGTATCGAGATGACTGGTGATGTGTCAGTACAGCTGATGGTCATTCTTTCAAGGTCAGCAGTGGCTCTATCTTGTAGAGATCATATTCTTAAAACAGGCATGGCCCAAACCTTGCCATGGCATAGTCATAACCTGCTTTCTGCGTAGAGCCCTGTCGAGACCTTCAGCTCTGTTCATACTTTCAAAAGAAGAAGGACCCTGGAAAGAACAAACATTCGAGTGAGGGATCAAGCTGACTCAAGCACCACACAATCCTGAAGACCAATAGGGTCTCAGTTAATATATTTGACATATAGGATCTTGACCCAATGCAGTATATACCATACCCGAATGAATGGGCCTGACCTGTCAGGTAGCCCCTGGATTGGCTACGTCCGGGCTTGAGTCGACCTCCAGCTGGTTGATGTCGGGTTGTCCACCCTAGGAACGTTTTGTCTACAAGACACACATTCCACACTCATACCAAGCCTTTATTATTATTGGGCACATTCATTTCCATGCTTTCCTCTCACTTGCAAACCATGCCTTTCTCACAACCAAGATCTTGTGGTGTGGTGCGCCCAGTAATCTGTGTGTTTCTCCCCGTTAAGTGGGGTTATATGGCACACCGTGTAGTTCCCCATTCAAAGAAGATACTACCCCTCCCGGCCGCCGCTCTCGACTGAGCTGTCGCCCCAATGTACCGGCATTGCCCTGCACAAGCCATAGTGTAGATAAGTTCAGGTTCTCTCAGTGAGATAGAGGAGTCCATTATCCTCCCGACATCATCCTATCGAGTGACAGACGAAAGAGATAGTCCTGTGGCTAGCATCCCCTGGCTCAAGAAGATAGATTATAGATTGGTGGACCCCATCCCCGTAGCTATCTAATGTGCCTATATTTAAAAGAGAGATGCTACTAAGTAACGGTAAGCCGTAGGAATCAAGATATCACTCGTCCTATCAGCTGCCAAGAACAAGCGATATCATTTGGTAACTACTTATTCTTCAGATGTGTTCCCTTGCCATGCCAAGATCAAGACGCGTAGCCAGATCGGCTAACGGTCACCCCCTCCCAACATGGCAAGACTGCTGTTTTGCCATATCCTCTCAGTCGTTAAGACAATAGATATTTATAGGCCAAGCTTTGCCTGGACCAACGAAAACCCAAGTTTACCTTTACACCACTTCAGTAGTATGTTGCATCTCTGTCGTAATCTTTAACTCACTGGACAGGCTGCAACTATCAAACGGTAGGTGTTGGCACGGCCATCAATTGACCAGCAGCTGCACCAGTGCACATTTGACGCAAGGCGCTCCATCGGGACTACCCGAAAGGAAAGACAAATATATACTCGCTCCATGTAAAGATTGTGGTATGAAGATAACCCAAAGAACCATCTTTCATGGAGATTTGAGCAAACAAGCGAACTGAGAGTTTCCGAAAGCCGTTTCCCCCTGTTTACCAAAATAAAAGAATGCATAAGGACATGGGCCACTGGCGTTTCGCTACATAGGCCCCCTCTTAAGAAAGTCGAACCCTACGAACTTTCTACTGTCAGTGGTTCTGTTCGAATGACCCCACCCTCACATTCAACCATAGGATGCCGTGATAGGAAATCTGCTCCCACATTCTCCCTTCCGGGGATGTATTCGACCGTGAACTGATACGGTTGTAGGAGCAATGACCATCTCATTAACCTCGCGTTCAGTTTCTTAGAAGTTGCCAAGAACGTCAGAGGTTGATGGTCGGATTGCACTTTGAACGGTACTCCATACAGATAAGGTTGAAATTTCTGTACCGCCCACACTAGAGCTAGACATTCCCGTTCGACGGTGGAGTAATTCCGTTCGGCGGGTAACAGTTTTCGACTGGCATATGCCACCGGACACAGCACCGAAGGATTATCTCGCCCTTCCTGCAACAGAGTTGCCCCAATCCCTATGTTACTCGCGTCGGTTCTCAGAACAAACGTTTTCTCCAAATCTGGGAGTTGCAGGACTGGCCTATCCACCAACGCCTGTTTCAGCTTCCCATAAGCCTCTTCACAGCTCGGGGTCCAGATTATAAGATCTGGCGATCCTTTCTTCAGAGTCTCGGTTAACGGCGCCGCAATTTCGTTGAACTTTGGAATAAATTTCTGGTAAAACCCACACAGAGACAAGAAAGACCTAACATCTTTTTTGGATCTAGGACGGGGTGCGAGACGGACCTTTTCAATATTCTTTTCTTCCGGTACCAGTCCCCCTGGGGTAATAGTATGTCCCAGAAATTCCAAGGATTGATAGCCAATCATGCATTTGGCTGGACGGGCGGTTAACCCTTCCTCTTTTAACCTTTTGAAGATCTGTCCCAAGGACCTCAGGTGATCACTCAGATTGCCAGACGCGATGAGAATATCATCCATAAACGAGACCACAGAGGGATCCTTTAAAGGGTCTAATAACATTCTCATCATGCGAGTGAACACACTGGGCGCATTGCTCAGCCCAAAAGGCATCACCTTAAATTCGTAATGGCCGCTCGGAGTACTGAAAGCGAGCATGGGCCGAACCTCAGGCTTCACAGGGATCTGATAATATCCCCGACTTAAATCGATTTTTGAGAAGTACTTTGCCCTATTTAATCTGGCAAATAGTTGATTTGTGTTTGGTAACGGCTCAACTTGGAATGTCGTACAACTGTTTAAATGCCTGTAATCAATACATAAGCGGTGCTCCCCGCTTGGCTTCCTCAACAAGACAACCCCGGCATTATAAGGAGAAGTCGAAGGAGTTATGATGTCATCATCCAGAAGCTTCTGGATTTCTGCTTCCAGGGCCTTCTCTTTCGAAAAGGGCACTGGATATATTTTTTGGCGAATGGGGTCTTGTGTAGTCAGAGTCATATCAAACTCGACCAACCCTGTCCGCCCTGGACGATCGGTAAGAATCTGTTGATGGGACTCCAACAAACGGATGACCAGTTCTGTTTCTTCAGTCGACAGATCAGGATTTATATGTACATCCTTATAGGTTTCCCCAGGTTGTAAAGGATACTCCCTATCCGCGTCTTCGCCCGATTCAGTTTCCATCGCGACCGCCATAGTCATGAGTGGGAGAGAAGTACCATCGGATCGTTCCTCATATTTTTTGAGGAGGTTAATGTGGAAGATTTTAGATTTCCCCCTGATCCGGATAGCATAATTGGTACGGGACACAACCCTTTCCACCGGGAAAGGCCCCTGCCAACCAATCTCGAGTTTATTGGAACCTACTGGAAGTAACAACAGAACCCGATCCCCCACCTTAAGAGACCTATCTTTCGTCCTTCTATTGTAGTAGGCCGCGTGTCTCTTCCTGGCCGCTCTCAGATTCTGAGCTGCCAAAGCCCAACCCGTCTGGAGTTTCTTCTTTAACACTTCGACGTATTTATATGAGGATACAACTTCTTCGGAAGTCTCTTCCTCTGTCCAACATCTCAATAAGGCTTCTAAGGGACCCTTGATTGGCCTCCCGAATAGTAGAGTGGCTGGTGGCAACCCGGTCGACCCATGGGGAACCTCCCGATAGGCGAACAAGGCGGCCGAGATATACTCATCCCATCTGTCTGGTTTCTCTTGAGCCAGCTTCCGAAGCATGGTCATCAAGGTACCATTAAACCTCTCTACTTGCCCATTAGACTGAGGGTGGTACGGGCTTGTGTGAATGTGGTTAGTCTGGAAGATACGAAAGACTTCTTCCATCAGCTTACCACAGAACTGAGACCCATTGTCCGTTAGGATCTGGTTGGGAAATCCCAACCTAGTAAAGGTCTCCATCAGTGCATCAGCCACTCGCTTAGAGTCGATTGTGGCCAACGGTATCGCCTCGCCCCACATGGAACAGCAATCCACCATCGTGAGAATGTACTTATTCCTCTTCCTAGTCCGAGGAAGAGGACCAACAAGATCGATGGCAACTCTCTCGAAAGGAGAGTTCATAATGGGCATGTCTCCCAGAACTACCGGAGCTGTCCAGTGTTTTGGTGCCACACGCTGGCACTCTGGGCACGACTTGACGTACCTACGCACGTCTCCAGTCATCCCTGGCCAGTAGTAATGGCAGGAAATGCGCTGGAGAGTTGCCCCGACACCCATATGTCCACTGAAAGAAATGGTGTGTCCCATATGAAGAAGCTGTTCCCGATAAGCCTTAGGAACTACCAGCTGTCCATGCTGGCGATCCTCCACTCCGGCTCTCCGGTACAGTAACCGATTCTTCATATAATACTGACCCCGTCTTGGTGGGTCAGAACTTTTGGGCAACTGGTTGAAGCAAGGTTGCAAAGTAGCATCCTGGCTTTGAGCAGCTCGTAACTCCCCAGGCAAGGGATTCACGATCAAGGCCGGCGTCTGCTCATCCTCCGATTGAGATCTGGTTTGCATCGCCCCTACGTACATGGGTTCGGTTGGAATCCCTAGAAAGACGTAGCGACAACCCAAGATCATTGGGAAGATAGGATCTAGCAGAACGGCTGCCTGTATAGTGCCGGTAACATATTTAGATTTGATGTCTACCTTCGCAATTGGAAGAGACATCGCTACCGCACTCTTTGTCGCCGTTTGAATCTCAATAGATTCCCCGGTTAGCTGCTCCGGGCTCACTAAGTGTGATGAAATTACAGCCTCAAACTGCAGACCGGTGTCATAGAGACACTCAACTGGTTGTCCGTTCACAAGTACCGTTTCTACTACTGGTGGTTTTTCTGAATCATTGTTCCCAAGATCCCTCCCTTCTACTTCCTTGTGAGACCCTTCCCCGGTTTCTACAAGACAAGCAGCATAGTGAGAGTCTTTCTGTTTACGCCGGCAATCAACCGTATTGTGTGTGGGAGATTTGCAATAGGCGCACCACTTTTCACTCCACTTTCTTTTAGGAGATCCAGGTGGACTCTTACCAGAGGGTTTCTTAATAGGAACTTTCTCGAAAGGATCCTCCTTCTTGGGGTGAGCTGTTTTAGGGTTCTTCTTCTTTCCAGACCAGGTGTCTGGTGGTCGGGGATTGGGTTGTGACAATTCCCCATTATCCCCATGAGCTAGCACATACCTTTCCGCCAATGTGTTGACTATGTCTAACCTTTCTGCCCCATTTTCAAGCAAGAAGGTTTGCAATGGCCTAGGCATCATCCTCTTCATTTGGTCCACGACCACTAATTCTTCCAAACTTTCATAGTCGTTAGCAAATCCAGCTAATGACATCCACTTCAAAAGGTAAGACTTCAGTCTGACACTGTAGGCTGCGAACATCTCTCCTGGCTCTCTCTTGGACTTTCTGAACTGCTGACGGTATGTATGGGCTGTCATCTGGAACCTTTTCAATAATGCTTTTTCCAGAGCCTCATAGTCATTCTCCATACCAGGTGGCAACCTTGAGTAGACCTCGTACGCGGTCCCCCTCAGGCCCTGCGAGATTTTCAAGTTCCATTTCCCACGTTCCAGCCCCATAGCCAAAGCCATCGACTGGAAATTTTTGAAGATACTGGTCGATCTTCTCTTTGTGTTCATCGAACGGGAGTAATGGGAACTTCATTGCCTGGTATGGACCGCCACTAGAAGTTGTTGAGTCAGGGAGAACTGCGCCTCCAACTGCACCCTCGCTTTCCTTGGCCGTTTTAGCTTTCAGCTCCAACTCCCTCATACGAAACTCATGGTCTCTGACTGCCTGCTCAGGCCTCCATCTTCCTAGCCTCCGCCTCAATTTTCTTGGCTTCGCGCACAGCCTGTCTGAAGTCTCTTTCCACTTCCTGCACATATTTCTGTAACTCCGCTCCATCATAGCCCATCTCACGCCCTGTAGCCTGTACGTCAGCGACATTAAACCCAGTTGATGCCATCTTAAACTCAGAGGGAAAGTGCCCAAGAAATTGTATAGAAAATGATTATCTCACATAACCAAAATATATATATTACACGACCACAACACGTCGTATGTCGGTCAGTCTGTGTCAGGAAGAGTATAGACAATAGCCAGGCACGGTAGGCAGAACCTATTGATAGTAGACAAGAATATCTGTCCCCTATCACTAAATCAGCCAGAACTCCACCAGGATTTCAAATATCCCGCGACGTGCCCCCAGAAATTGTAACAAGCTACGTGGAGGGTCCCAAATAGCCCTGTCACAATGTTTAAATAATCTTCTATATAGCCCTGGCTGGGATAGGTCTTTACCTGCCAACCCTCCTCCGTTTTCCCCGGACTCACTGTCACTCTTTCTTTCGACCTAAGGACCTATTTCCTGCAATGTTCTTCTGGCTGATCCATATATATAACACAGTGATCGTTGGAATAAACTAAAACTTGATTTATTAAATCAATAAAGGACAGCACAGGAAAACATCAAGGCAGTTAACACAGATAGTTCTAAACAGACACAACACTGATAAAGTTCAGGCACAGAGCCTCAGGTAGCCAGATTCACAGACCCAGCTTCATACACTGTCCGATCCGTCCAAACACAGCTCACCGAGTGTGCAAGAATCTCCTTCCTTCCAGGTAATTGGTTGTACGTACAACAGCCTTCTGTAGACCAAACTTCCAGGTTTCCATGGACCACAGTCTTTTTAGTAAACAAATGTTCTAGGGAAGTGCCATGTAATCACCTGTCATAATGTCAGGTAGGAAATAATGTCCTGGAGAATAGTTCTCATATAATAATGGGTGTGTCTGAGTGATTGGCGGGGTCCAGCCAATAATACAAAAGGACTCAATCCAAACGTATCGAGATGACTGGTGATGTGTCAGTACAGCTGATGGTCATTCTTTCAAGGTCAGCAGTGGCTCTATCTTGTAGAGATCATATTCTTAAAACAGGCATGGCCCAAACCTTGCCATGGCATAGTCATAACCTGCTTTCTGCGTAGAGCCCTGTCGAGACCTTCAGCTCTGTTCATACTTTCAAAAGAAGAAGGACCCTGGAAAGAACAAACATTCGAGTGAGGGATCAAGCTGACTCAAGCACCACACAATCCTGAAGACCAATAGGGTCTCAGTTAATATATTTGACATATAGGATCTTGACCCAATGCAGTATATACCATACCCGAATGAATGGGCCTGACCTGTCAGGTAGCCCCTGGATTGGCTACGTCCGGGCTTGAGTCGACCTCCAGCTGGTTGATGTCGGGTTGTCCACCCTAGGAACGTTTTGTCTACAAGACACACATTCCACACTCATACCAAGCCTTTATTATTATTGGGCACATTCATTTCCATGCTTTCCTCTCACTTGCAAACCATGCCTTTCTCGCAACCAAGATCTTGTGGTGTGGTGCGCCCAGTAATTGGTGTGTTTCTCCCCGTTAAGTGGGGTTATATGGCACACCGTGTAGTTCCCCATTCAAAGAAGATACTACCCCTCCCAGCCGCCGCTCTCGACTGAGCTGTCGCCCCAATGTACCGGCATTGCCCTGCACAAGCCATAGTGTAGATAAGTTCAGGTTCTCTCAGTGAGATAGAGGAGTCCATTATCCTCCCGACATCATCCTATCGAGTGACAGACGAAAGAGATAGTCCTGTGGCTAGCATCCCCTGGCTCAAGAAGATAGATTATAGATTGGTGGACCCCATCCCCGTAGCTATCTAATGTGCCTATATTTAAAAGAGAGATGCTACTAAGTAACGGTAAGCCGTAGGAATCAAGATATCACTCGTCCTATCAGCTGCCAAGAACAAGCGATATCATTTGGTAACTACTTATTCTTCAGATGTGTTCCCTTGCCATGCCAAGATCAAGACGCGTAGCCAGATCGGCTAACGGTCACCCCCTCCCAACATGGCAAGACTGCTGTTTTGCCATATCCTCTCAGTCGTTAAGACAATAGATATTTATAGGCCAAGCTTTGCCTGGACCAACGAAAACCCAAGTTTACCTTTACACCACTTCAGTAGTATGTTGCATCTCTGTCGTAATCTTTAACTCACTGGACAGGCTGCAACTATCAAACGGTAGGTGTTGGCACGGCCATCAATTGACCAGCAGCTGCACCAGTGCACATTTGACGCAAGGCGCTCCATCGGGACTACCCGAAAGGAAAGACAAATATATACTCGCTCCATGTAAAGATTGTGGTATGAAGATAACCCAAAGAACCATCTTTCATGGAGATTTGAGCAAACAAGCGAACTGAGAGTTTCCGAAAGCCGTTTCCCCCTGTTTACCAAGAATAAAAGAATGCATGAGGACATGGGCCACTGGCGTTTCGCTACATATGACTACTTATATGAATTAAATGAGATGCTCCTCACCAGGGTCTGGGCGAAGCCGGGCCGGGTCAGCTAGTCACAATATAAAAATAAGCAAAATTAAGGAATTTAGCTGTTCTTGAAATTGATAATAAGCACTATATGTAATATTGTCATTGTGGTCAATCAATAATATTGGAAATGTTTATATTGTGCAACCAAGGACATGTTGTTACTTCGGTTGGAGAGTTAAAAAAAACAACAATAATTGTACAGTCAATAATGATATTTCAACCAGATCACTATCATCTTATAAACCTACAATTTACAAGACAATAACCATTCAAATAGCAGCTATCAAACATTTTAAGGCACCTCGCACAACCGCCCATTGTAGACATCTTCGTAATGACTCATCAAGAAATTCACCCCAAGCTACTCACACATAAAATAACATTACCTGTCTCCACAGTTGAAGTCGGTCACTGGAGTGTATTCAAATCCAGACAACCATTGCAATTTTATAATCCCTTTGTGTGAGCTAAGGTGCTGAGAACGAACAGAGTTGATCTTCTAGTTCTTAATCTGTGGATGAGAAAATATGTATTTAAAGCGCATGCCTGAGCTGAGTTGAGTTGAGTCAACAATCGAAATCACAACATTTGGGACATTCAATACGTGCTCCATCCTCAACTTCAACAGCCAGCAAAGGGTCCCAATACTAATGGTACCAGTTGCAATCTGATTGTGTGTCCACTTGCAGACTCCTGAGAAAGCATGTCTGATAACGTACAGGTTAAACTAGTATACGGGTTAGATGTTTACTTGCTGATCACGTTAATCTCACCCAAACAAGTAAACAAAACAAAATAAATGTTCAAGGACAAAACATCATACCAATAACACAACCAATAATGAAACAATTGTAACTATCACAAAATAAATGTCTTGACTCCATTATTAATAACAATGGAAAGTTTTCAAAAGAAATCAGACGTATGCTCGCCATAGTAGCAATATATAAAGATGATGAGATGTATCCATCCATCAAGTGCCATGCCAATAAGCGTGGGCGGTCATGTTCTGCCATCTCACTCGATCACCAGAGTCGTGGATCAGCTCCGTGTTTCTGTCTCGACCATGCCACGTGGCCAAGCCATCCAGGTATTTACTTCTCGGTTTTCCCCTTGGTCTCTCCCCTTAGATCTTGCCAGTCGTCACCAAGTTCTCCAAGTCTTCTCATAACATGCCCAACCAATTTTCACTGTCTACGTCTAATGACTAATCAGTTTACGATCTTCAGTTGTTTCTTGAAGGACTTGTTCATTAGTTTTTCTGTCCGTCCAGGGTATTCTTTGCATTTTCCTCAGAAACCACATTTCTACAGCCATCAGATGTTTTTGTTTTACAGCTTGACTGCTCATTGTCCACGTCTCACATCCATGTTCTTGTTCTTCACATCCAATTCTTGTTCTAATCTTTTCAAGGCATCTCCCATCAGATGACTTGCTTAAGAATATGCCCATTTACTCGTATATCACATTGAGGTATTTCCGTCTTCCCAGTGACGACTATAATCTGTGTCTTCTTAATATTCAGTTCTAACCCTAGTTGTTCACTGTGTGCAACAACCGCATCTACTAAATTTTGCAGGTCCTGTTCATTGTCTGCAATCAAGACTGTATCATCTGCATATCTAATGTTATTGATGTATCGTTCCCCAATGTTGATTCCTTCCATATCTTCTATATTTCTGAACATATTTTCACTGTACAGGGAAAAACGATCTGGAGACATTACACATCGCTGTCTCACACGTCTTTTAATAGGTTGATATTGACCTACATCGTTATCAATTCTGATGGCAGCTTGTTGTTTCCAATATATGTTTTTCACATGTCTAAGGTCTTTTCCATAAGACTACAGTACGTGATATTCTTGGCATCTGTAAAGAAGGTATTTTGCCATTGCTTTCCTTAGCCACATTCATTTCTAGACCTATTGGTGTTCGTGGGGTAATATGGTGAATGTCACTCCTGCTGCCTTTACTAGCCAAGGCACGTCTTAGTTCTGGTTTAAGCTGGTTCAAATTGGAAGCCTAGATCAATGTTTAAAAAAAAAAAATACCGCTTTAGGCATATGAGCCACTGTTCATCCGCGGCTTTTGACCTATCGTGCTATCCCTATAATCTTACAGAGCAATCCATGAGCCGTGTGATCAGTGTCGGCCGCCTTTCTTTCCCAAGACATTTTCTGATAGACCTTTTAGGCCGGGCTGATCTGGGAACACATGCCGAATAAAAATGCTCGCCTGGATAGGCATTCGAATATATGAATATCGGACCGGCAGAAAAGTGTACTAGCAACTTTTCTATCCCTTCCTCTCTCAGAAATTCCTAACCCTTTCCCCCACCCCCAACACACACACACCCACACACCCACTTACCCACACACACACACACACACACACACACACACACACACCACACACACACAAATAAATAAATGTGTACGTGTCTGTCCGTGTTTGCATGAAACAAGCATGATGTTAAATAATAGTATCAACAGTAAAACGCTGCCGAAGTGTGTCATTAACTTTCGCGGAGACAAAACACGACCCAGACACGACGGAATCTGGGCAGATTAAATATTTACTGCAAGAAATATGACTGAATAGTGTGCACAACTACAAATATGACAATGCATAAACTTTATTGATTTGTGGACCCACACACAAGTTATGATAACATTTACTGTGACAATCAGAGTAAACCTAGGTCCCAGGAAAGTATAATTAAGAAAGTATTGTAAAATTACATTACAAGTTATTAAAAGTTTGATATTCATAGCTGCAACAAGAGAACATCTAACATTATCATCATGTGCCACGCCGATAATCGTGGGCGGTTAGGTTTCGCCTTCTCACACGATCTACAGAGTCGTGGATTAACTCTTGTTCTTATCTCGCCGATGCCTTGTGGCCAAGCCATACAAATATTTACTTCTCTACGTTCCCTTTGTACTTTTCTCCTCAATTTTGTCAGTTATCACTACGTTCTTTTGGTTAGTTCTTCTCATAACGTGCCCAGAAAATGTGGCTGTTTACATGTCTAATATAGCATTTAACACAATAGTAAAACCTCTATATACGGATTTTTTCTAATGTTACTATAGCAAAGGGTAAGCATAACAGGCAGACAGACAGACAGACAGACAGACAGACAGACAGACAGACAGACCAGACAGACCAGACAGACCAGACAGACCAGACAGACCAGACAGACAGACAGACCAGACAGACAGACCAGACAGACAGACCAGACAGATAGACAGACCAGACAGACCAGACAGACAGACCAGACAGACAGACCAGACAGACAGACCAGACCAGACAGACAGACCAGACAGACAGACCAGACAGACCAGACAGACCAGACAGACCAGACAGACCAGACAGACAGACCAGACAGACCAGACAGACAGACAGACAGACAGACCAGACAGACAGACAGACAGACCAGACAGACAGACCAGACAGACAGACCAGACAGACAGACCAGACAGACAGACCAGACAGACAGACAGACCAGACAGACAGACCAGACAGACAGACCAGACAGACAGACCAGACAGACAGACCAGACAGACCAGACAGACAGACCAGACAGACAGACCAGACAGACAGACCAGACAGACAGACCAGACAGACAGACAGACCAGACAGACAGACCAGACAGACAGACCAGACAGACCAGACAGACAGACCAGACAGACAGACAGACCAGACAGACAGACCAGACAGACAGACCAGACAGACAGACAGACCAGACAGACAGACCAGACAGACAGACAGACCAGACAGACAGACAGACCAGACAGACAGACCAGACAGACAGACCAGACAGACAGACCAGACAGACAGACCAGACAGACAGACCAGACAGACAGACCAGACAGACAGACAGACCAGACAGACAGACCAGACAGACAGACCAGACAGACAGACAGAAATGAAATGACAAAGGGCCAGACAGGCAGACAGAGATATGGAGATTTTCAGGTAGGCAGGCTGGCAGGCGGCAATACGGCCATAAGGCCAGACAGGTAAACAGGCAGACTACTAATAGGGATCCACATTTAGTGTCTAGCAGTGGAGGAATTTGTGTTTGTTGTTGTTGTTGACACGAAGGGATTTGAGATCGACCCAGATTCATATAATAAATACGGATAATTGTCCGAATGATCAGTGAATAACACGGAATAAACGACGGTCAGGAAATACACTGGTCACCCTACATCATTAAGTCACGACCTCACGGTCTGACACATCACATTTCTCCGTGAACTCTGCACATGAGACTACATTTTCATATATGCACGAAGAAGTCGACGAAATCGTGCTATTGCCACTATGCACTGTAAATCGGACAGTTCCATCAGACTTAAAATGGAAAGGCATTTGATTGCAACCATGAGCTCTGATCATTCTGCCAGAATCAATATAATTTCCGATTCCCGCGTATAGCATAATTGCTTCACCTTTATTTCACATTTCTCAGCAGCACGCACTCATTTAAACATGCATGTTTTCATGTATTTAAAAAAAATATTTTAAGGGTAGTTTCTGCAGCACTAGTTATCTGTGTCTGTTTATTTGTTGTGATGTCTGTAGTGTTTGTATTCGCATTAAAAAGAATATGATTGGAACGTTGGCTATGTTTAGTTTAGTTTATTCGTTTACAACATCACGGCACACGGTTTAACCCATAAGTGCTCCGTTTTCCTCCTAACTCAAACCTGAGTCTGGAGAAACTCAGCTCAATGCACGAACTCCGTTGCATCGGCGAGGATCCTGGCTATATTGTGTCTGTTAGTTTTATCATATTTCTTAAGTGTTGGCGTCTTAAAGACAGAGCGTGCAGTAATGCCGCTTCTTCAGATGTGAAATATGAACTGGCTGAGAAGAGGGCATCAAGGCGGTAAGTGTATCCATAGTGTATCCGTAGGGGATAAGTGTATCCCAGGTTGTGACAAAAGGCAAAACTGTCAGGTGAAAGGAGTTGGCATTCTCCCTGTCGTGAGATCATGATGCGCCGAATGCATACCGTCCGTCTTTCCGAAGACAGAATGAATTTTGGGTAGGCACACTAGTGGCGAATCTGTGAGAATCTGTGCAATATGCGGTAAAACAAATTGTTAAGTTGGCAGTCAGGGTTCGAATGCACAACAGGATAAAGACATCCGGAAGTTATGACCCGGGCGACCCCGTCCCTTGAGAGTGTAAAGAAAATAAAGAAGGTGAAACATTCGTGGACAATATGCACTCTATCAAATGAAGAACGTATTATGCAACAGGTCCTCGTTCTTGGAAGTTGTAAAAAGAGTTCTTGCATGTTACATAGAACCAGTTTTAAAATAGGTCTCGAATCCTGGACAATTATCAACCAGCAGGGGAAAAATTACATCTCTAGAAGTATTGGAGATGTGGATTTATAGAATAATGCTGAAAATTAATCGAACAGCCAAATTTAGCAATCTGGGCATTTTGAGGGAGGCCAAGTCGCAAAGACATATTATCACGCACACAAGAAATAAGCAGTCATATATGTGGACTATATATGAAAACTCAACAAGACGGACACATTTTGCACTAAACAAAGATAAATCCCATGTGCTTAAAGTGTTAATATATTGTATTCTTTATTGTGGAAGCGTAATAGCGCAGTGGTTAGCAAGATCGTTTACCAACTCGGTGAGCACGGGTTCGAATTCACATCGAGGCAGATTATTTAAAACTTGCTCCCAGGTCGACCCAGCCAAACATGGCTACCAGCAAATGTCTTGGAAAGTTAAGGCTGCCGGTGTGATATTAACATCAACATGACTGACTGCTGACTAAAATCAACATGACTGACTGCTGACTGGTCTGTACAAACATGGGTCTAGCTCCATATGTCTAACAGGGTACTTTAGTTACTTACTTTACGTATAGTACTCGGCTTATTCTAATACACGTCTGATAGATTCAGCCTCAAACAAATGAAGTGCGACTCGGTTAGAAACAACGACGCAGGATTGCTCATGACTAGTTTATCGCGATGCCATTGGCTGGTTTCTGGTTATAGCGTTCGGTCAAATAGTGCATGTGTTATGAATTGATTTTTAGCTAAATGTGGGGTAAATAATAGTTATAAAAATATGCCCGGCGTTCTTGTGACATAAATTAACTAGTGGTATGACTGCTGACTAAATGAATATGCTCAGGTAGATACAGATGGGTTGGATCCGAAGACAGTAGTTGGTGTCTCTGGGGCGGTCAAGGATGGCAACAATTAGTTTCATTTTCGTGCCAGTGCATGCGGGTGTACCAGTAAATGAGCAGGCTGTCAGGATTGCAGGTAAGGCTACTTGGGGGAGGGGGGGGGGGGCGGACGAGCCGTGGACCAGGCAGACATTCTGAATGCTCTACGAGAAGTAAGACTTGCGAGAACCAAGTGATGACTGTGAATCTACAACCATGGTCAGGCTGCAAAAACAGCAAATTAAAAGAGGTGTGGACCAGGCAGACATTCTGAATGCTCTACGAGAAGTAAGACTTGCGAGAACCAAGTGATGACTGTGAATCTACAACCATGGTCAGGCTACGAAAACAGCAAATTAAAAGAGGTGTGGACCAGGCAGACATTCTGAATGCTCTACGAGAAGTAAGACTTGCGAGAACCAAGTGATGACTGTGAATCTAAACCATGGTCAGACTGCGAAAACAGCAAATTAAAAGCGGTGTGGACCAGGCAGACATTCTGAATGCTCTACGAGAAGTAAGGCTTGCGAGAACCAAGTGATGACTGTGAATCTACAACCATGGTCAGGCTGCGAAAACAGCAAATTAAAAGAGGTGTGGACCAGGCAGACATTCTGAATGCTCTACGAGAAGTAAGACTTGCGAGAACCAAGTGATGACTGTGAATCTAAACCATGGTCAGGCTGCGAAAACAGCAAATTAAAAGAGGTGTGGACCAGGCAGACATTCTGAATGCTCTAGGAGAAGTAAGACTTGCGAGAACCAAGTGATGACTGTGAATCTACAACCATGGTCAGGCTGCGAAAACAGCAAATTAAAAGAGGTGTGGACCAGGCAGACATTCTGAATGCTCTAGGAGAAGTAAGACTTGCGAGAACCAAGTGATGACTGTGAATCTACAACCATGGTCAGGCTGCGAAAATAGCAAATTAAAAGAGGTGTGGACCAGGCAGACATTCTGAATGCTCTAGGAGAAGTAAGACTTGCAAGAACCAAGTGATGGCTGTGAATCTAAACCATGGTCAGACTGCGAAAACAGCAAATTAAAAGAGGTGTGGCCAAACAAAAACACTACGCGGGAAGATAAAGAAGATTATTAAACCAACATAGAACTGCTGTCGTGAGCCGCTACACGCTGCGGGATTAGCTGAGGAGGGGATCCGAGCACTTATGGACTGAATGGTTCGATGTGCAATGAGGATGCTCTGGCGACTACCTAACTAAGTGGTATGACTCATATTGTCAATAACAATTTACATGAATTTTCAATATTCCGAACAAAGTGGTAGGTTGTTATTTACCCATTGGTGACACGGTTCATGATGTCACCTGTCTTTTTCCCTGCGAGTTTTGGGACTATAGCTCTTCTTTCCGGTCTGACGAACTTGAATGATACTCCAACTCGTTGATCATTATTACCATGTGCCCTGTCAACTGGCGTTGTCGTTCACGTCTCCCCACATGTCTCTCTCTTTAGTTGTCTGGATCAACTTTGTTGATGATATACCCAGTCTCAGTCTCAGTCTATCCATCGTAATTTCTCTTGGTCTGCCACTGTTTCATTTCCCATTGATCTTTCCAGAATCTCGATGATGCATACTTTATTTAAGAAATATACCAAGTGAGGTTTAATTCACGTTTTGTGAAAAATATCAGGTGACAACACACATCTTTATCAAATTGCTCTGAGTTCACTAAGTTCTACTTCATATCTGATAACTGGATTTTTCTCCCAGTGTATGAGTTTATTCTCTTGTTATATTACGATCTTTCTTGACTGTATGGATTTCATGTAAAATGTCGAACAGGTTGTTATGTTTCACTTTGTGAAAACTCTGTGAATAGACAGTCATTTAGCATCTGTAAACGTCTGTCTATGATATAAATGTTTCGTTGCTTATTTCTTTACATGCAACAAACGCAAATTCATTTTATTAAATATCTGGGAAAATTGTATTTCGTATTCTTTCCATTATAATGCAAAGGGATAGTTTGGTAACATGTCGCACGGATTACACCGAATGTTCTTTGTGATTTGCATTCCGTTGTTCCTTTATTGTCTTTAAGTATTGTGATGAGAAAGGATCTGCAGATGATTGGGGTGATCTCGCAAAAATCGTATATCTTATTGGGGATCTTTGTTTCTGTTCTATGGCAAGATTTTCCCACTAGATTGAATATTTCTACAGGAATGTTGCCAGACCAATTAGCGGTAGTGCATATCTTTTTTATAGCATGTGGAAATTATGCCAAGGAGGTCACCTCAGACAGGTGCAAAGCCCAGAATATTCCGGATGACGACACAATGACAGTGAAAGAAATCAAGGCAGTGCTTCGACGATAAAAAAACAGCGCTCCAGGGCCAGATGGCATTAGATACGACGACATCAATAGGTGTACCGACAACGAGCTAGAGAAGCTAGCTGACATGTACAACAACAGTATAAGCAGTGCTATCATCAAGAAGGAGTGGTTACACAGCTATCTGATTCCCTTGCCGAAGGCCTGGCAGAGACCACACAAAAACTTGTTATAGCATGCTGTACCCTATATACCTTTTGTATGGATGTGAGACGTGGACAATGAACAGACACACTGAAATACATGTAATGGCAGTGGAAATGTGGTTTCTGAGAACAATGCAAAGAAAACCATGGGCAGACAGAAACATCAACGAGCAAGCCTTACAAGAAACAAATAAAAACCATAAACTGGTTAGAGAAATTAGACGCAGACAGTCAACATTTTTTGGACACGTTATGAGAAGAAATAGACTAGAGAACCTGGTGATATCTGGCAAGATTAAGATGATAAGAACAAGTAGAAGGCAGAGAAGTAAATACCTGGATGGCTTGATCAAGTGGCATGATCGAGACAAGAACACTGAGCTGATCTACGACTCTGATGATCGCGTGAGACGGCGAGAATGACAGCCCATGCTTATCGGCATGGCACATGATGATGATCTAATAAGATATCATTTGTCTCCATTATAGTTTTTTCCTTTTCCTTGATTGACTCTCATTGTATGCAAATACGCTTCACAGATAAGTCCCTGTTTCTCTTGTGCAATGTTTTTGTATCGTTGCTTTTGTTTGTTATGTTTTCAGTTTCCATGCATTGCTCAGATTTCGATTTTTCTTTACCTCCATTCCATAGAGCAGGGGTGGGCATAGACTGCTGAATTCTATATTTAATTATGTTTTATTTTTGTCGTCATTCTGTGTCAGTCTTCTTTATTACATGATATCTAAAGTTTTCTGTGCCACGCATTTGCATGTTCCTTGTTTGTGTGTTGTCATATAATGAAAAATGAACGACTGGATATAGATTTCTTGGGCTTCAGGCAGTTTGCGAGATAATAAAGTATGGGGTCACGTTAGTTCCAGTTCTTGTCATGATATCAGCACCAGCGGTCAAGTTACGGGAGGTCATTCAGTCCACAATCAGGTATAAAGATGTTCTAAACATGTCCAACCATATGACATATCGTTTCTGATTGCGCATGAGCCTATTCTTCAGAGATTAATGTCCTTGCTTACCATTGAATTTCACGTGTGCATAAGAGATTCACAGGCAGTAAAAAAAAATTGTAATGTATGTTGATTATCAATTATCACCTCTATACCTCACCGCCTCCCAGGGAAAATGTCCATCACCTTTTTGAAGCGGGAACGTATACCCTTGTTATTTACAAATACTTTTGAAGTAGAAACCCTGCCAGCGGTATTTGTTGTCATGGCTTAGCCACACGCTGAGAAGTGAAGAAATACCGTAGAGAGTAATGGACTGCACGAAACTGGGAAGCATTGGAATTAAGAGTTTTGATTTTGATGGTACTAGCGGTAGTCTGACTGAACGTCTGTCTGTGATTTCCCCTACGTGATGACTGTCTTCTAGACCCTCTGCTCACCCCCTCCCCCCTCAAACCTCAACCACTGTTGAATCAGCTTCTCCAGATGTGGTTCATTTGTTTGTTTTGCTACACTTTCCACTTGGTCCCAGAGTGCCTTTACCATATCAGCTCTGTCATAATACAGTTCATCTCCTAAAGGAGCCAGCAGCCAGTCAATAAGCCTGTTCATTTCCTTGCACCATGGCATGACCTGGACAGAAAATCCGCCACTTGCTGTTAGTCTTCGTCTCTTCGACCTATGCAAACTACTCAGTGTGAAACATACCGGGTTACGAGGGTGAAATACTGTGCCTTGTTTGTGAGAAGATTTCCGAAGCAATTCTCATATGTACAATCTAATAAACTACAAATGACTTACTTCTTTTTTTTTCTTTTGGCTATTGATGTGTGTGCTATTTACACTGTTAGGTGATTATCATGATATAAAACTGGTTGTGGCTTTATTCTGTTTTTCTTGAGTTCCACACAGATTGGAGTTTACTCTTGGTACAGAGGCCAATCCTGTAGGGCGTGTTCATCCGTCTATTTGTGTAGTTCACACACGCACAGCACTGTAGCAGAAACACGAATGTTAAGCAAGTGTTAATTTAGTCAGCCTGTTGATACCCTGTCATGGGGCAACGAATTATGTTGCTGCCTGTTAAAAATTAGATAGTTGCCTTTGGGTTGATTCTGCAGCTTTTTAAAAGTCCGAATAGCTCTCTTATTCGGGAATGTATCAGTGAGACTCCGCTAACGTTTTGTTTCCGTGCTCCTTCCGTGTTCTGTTTGCAAGTCTATCCGATGTTGTTTTCATTTTTGGGTACTCCATACTCATAGTCACCATGCTTAGTGCCCGTTTACTGTGTGGTGATTTGTTGTAACGCCGCTTTCTAGCTGTGTTGTAATTTTCCCACCAGTAAAGACCTGGTTTGATTCAGCTTGATAACATACATTTAAGAGATCTTGGAATGTACAAGTCACGCACTGCACTACCGACCATTTGGTTGGTCCCTCATGTGCAGTTAGGTCACTGGAAAAATATAAATTGAATACCACTATCTAGTAATATTTATGGTACAATAGCATGGTTAGATTTCGGACATTGTTTTCTACAATCACAAAGTATATTTTTGACTGAAAAAATACCATTCTTTCCCTAGTTTTCTCTCTCTCTCTCTCTCTCTCTCTCTCTCTCTCTCTCTCTCTCTCTCTCTCTCTCTCTCTCTCGCTCTCTCTCTCTCTATCTCTATCTCTCTCTCTATCCGTATGTGTGTCTCTTGTCTTATGTTATTTTGTCTTTATTATGCAATCACACCTAAATGAATATATACTTTATTTGTGGTGCGAAAAATATGTATTTCTTTCTTTGTCTCAATACAACTGAACGCGTCAGGCTGTAGTCAGATTTGTCTTCTTGTTAACTCATAATTCTATAAGAAACACCTTCTTTATTGTAAGAACATATTATCACATCTCTCTCTCTCTCTCTCTCTCTCTCTCTCTCTCTCTCTCTCTCTCTCTCTCTCCCTCTCCCCCCACCCCACCCTCTCACCCCTTTTGGCACCACATCAGCAAAAATAATTGATTGTCCTCTTTGTAGTTTCCTGCAATGGGTCTGTGATATGATAGCGCCATCATTTTGTAGGCCTAGAGTAAAGCAGAAGCGCTGGCCAGTCTTTCCCTCACCGTGACAAGCGACGAGCCCCGGCGTCAGTTCCTCGTCCGACCGCACTCATGACATCATCAGCATACGCTATCAACTCTGGTAGCGAGTGCGTACTTTAACCAACACCAGCACATTTGTGTTAGGTCCTCCTGCGCCTTTGTTTCTGGTCTAAGTGAATTCCGCCTCTTGTGAATGCGACAGTGTTGAAAGGCACATACTAGTCTGACGCCATACGGTTAGGAAGACTGTCTACTCCACGGTATGTCACAGATTCTGGAAGGGCACGGGTCAAAGTGTCACAGACTGGTTGAGAATAATGCCTTGCATGGATAATTTTTTTTATTGTTTTTGGTCTAAAATAATTCCAGAAGCAGATGGAGATAGCTCCATAGCATAAACTGTCGTTTGGGTGTGAATTGTTAGACCTTAATATATTCCTAGTTTATGAGATGGATGGCTAGTACGTTTCCTCGTGGCTTTTTATTTAATGAAAATTCCTAGAAAATTCTGAAAACTGACTTTGACTGCAAATAGCTGCGAATAATAAAGAGCATATAGTAGCAGCAAACAGCAGTCATAATAATCAACAACCTTGTAGAGACATTTCAATGTATAACGAATGGCATATAGTAGCAGCAAACAGCAGCCATAATAATCAACAACCTTGTAGAGACATTTCAATGTATAACGAATGGCATATAGTAGCAGCAAACAGCAGCCATAATAATCAACAACCTTGTAGAGACATTTCAATGTATAACGAATGGCATAAGACAAGGTTGTGTATTGTCCTGATTTGTTCTCATTGTACAGTGAATATATATGCAATCTACAGAAATTATGTCAGGGATCCTGGTTGGTGGACATAATAAAAATAACTTTGTTATGCTGATGGCACCCTCTTGATAGCAACAAGTCAGAAGGATCTACAGAAAATGATAGATACATTGGTTGTAGAAAGTGACAAAATAGGCATTAGTTTGAATAATGAAATGACAGAGGTCGTGGTAGTATCAAAGAAACAGCTTGTGCCTAAATGTGCGATTAAAGTACAGGACGTTACTTTTGGGGCAAGTACAGAAATTCAATTATCTAGGCACATGGATAACATCAGACAGAAGATACATCACTGAGATAAAGAACAGAATAGGACAAGCAAAAACTGCATTCTTTCAAATGAGGAACAATTTTTGCAATAATTCACTGTCCTTGAAAGTTAGAAAAAGAATCCTTGCATGTTACATAGAACCCGTTTTAACATACGGTTGTGAATCCAGGACAATTAGTAAACGGGCGAAAAAAAATCCCTGGAAGTTTTAGAGATGTTGTTTTATAGAAGACTGCTAAAAATTAGTTGGACAACAAAAATGAGCAGTTAAGACGTTTAAAGGGAAGCTGAGTTCCAAAGACAACTTTTCATGAGGCCAGTAAACACGGTATTGCGCACATATGAATAATTGCAGACTTACACATTTAACTCATGACATGCCAAAGGAATGACCAGTGCCATGATCAGTTACTTCCCCACGCAGATAATCAAACACTGATACTCCCCATGTAATCTAATACCGCTACTGCCTCATATATTTAAACACTGCTACCACCTCACAATATCAATCACTGCTACTCCCTCACATAATCAAACACTGCTACTCCCTCACAAAATCAAACACAACTACTCCCTCACATACTCCCTCAAGCTACGGAGGAACTTCAAATGAAAACTTGAATTGTGTGTGTGTGTGTGTGTGTGTGTGTGTGTGTGTGTGTGTGTGTGTGTGTGTGTGTGTGTGTGTGTGTGTGTGTGTGTGTGTGTGTGTGTGTGGTGTGAATATAAAAGTAAAGAATAAATATGCAAACCAAAAAAAAAAAAAAAATAAATAAAAACATGCAAAAACATCTCTCTCATCACAGCCCGTGGCAGTTCCAAAGGCAGGGAGTAGATAAATTGATAGACAGACAGGCAAGCATCAGAAAACTTGATAGCTATGCAAGAAGGCAGCAGTTGTGAGCAGTCAACTATATGACTGGTTCTCCAGGGTCATGTGTTTCCAGGTCCAACGAAGAGGTAACAGCACAACATACAAGATTATATATAAAAGCAATAGTCTATTACCACAAAGAAGAAGAAGAAGAAGAGGAAGAAGAATAAGAAGAAGAAGAAGAAGAAGAAGAAGAAGAAGAAGAAGAAGAAGAAGAAGAAGAAGAAGAAGAAGAAGAAGAAGAAGAAGAAGAAGAAGAAGAAGAAGAAGAAGAAGAAGCAGATGTAGAAGCAGAAGCAGAAGCAGAAGAAGAAGAAGAAGAAGAAGAAGAAGAAGAAGAAGAAGAAGAAGAAGAAGAAGAAGAAGAAGAAGAAGAAGAAGAAGAAGAAGAAGAAGAAGAAGAAGAAGAAACAGCAGCAGCAGCGGCAGCAGCAGCAGCAAAATCATGTATAGAGGCAGGGAGGTATCATATAAAAAGAAAGACAGGAACAGATAAATTTATAGACAGGCAGCCAAGCATCAGATAACGTAGTAGCCACGCAAGAAGGCAGAAGATAACGTAGTAGCCACGCCAGAAGGCAGCAGATACTCCCCATGTAATCTGGTAGCTGGTAGCCACGCAAGAAGGCAGACGATAACAAGTTAGACAGGCGTGAGCATGCAACTAAATAGTCAGGCAGGCAATTATTAGATAACTTAGTAGACTGTAAGGCAACTAGCAAAAGATAACTGGGTGAATAAACAGACAGACAGCAGAGAGCTGGGTCTACAGATGGTCAGCAGCAGATATCTGAATGAGTACACAATAATACAGAAGATAACTGGGTCGACATACAGGCAGCAGCAGGTAAATGGGTGGATAAACAGTCAAACAGCAGATAACTGGGTGGATAAACAGTCAAACAGCAGATAACTGGGTGGATAAACAGTCAGACAGCAGATAACTGGTTGGATAAACAATCAGGCAGCAGATAACTGGGTTGATAACAGTCAGAGAGCAGATAACTGGGTGGATAAACAGACGGCAGATAACTGGGTGGATAAATAGACGGCAGATAACTGGGTGGATAAACATTCAGACAACAGATAACTATGTGGATAAACAATAAGACAGCAGATAACCGGGTTGACAACTGACAGGCAGCAGCAGATAACTTAATAGGCAGGCAGCCAACAGACAACTAGACAGACAGACAGACAGGCAGAGAGACAGACAGACAGACAGACAGGCAGGCAGACAGACAGACAGACAGACAGACAGACAGACAGATAACTAGATAGGCAGGCCAGCAGGATACTTGACAGACAGGACAGGCAGAAGATAACTAGAGAATAAACAGGATGACAGCAGATAACTGGATGGATAGACAGACAGGCAGCAGGTAACTGGGAGGATAGGCAGAAGATAGATAGACGTACAATAAACATTTAGACAGACATGCAGCAGATACGTAGGCAAGCAGACAGGCAAACAGGGAGACAGACAATTAGATATAGACAAGGTACAGCGATTGTATGAGTGAACATGAGAATGTGATTTGAAAAGTACTTAGAAATAGGATCACCGACGCGCATTTACATTCAGCGCTTTATATACATATTTACCCATTGTATATGATGTGGAACGACAGACTGACGGACAGGCTAGCGGATAGACAGACAGACGGACTGAAGGGCTTTCGGACAAACGGACGGACCGACCGAGCAACTATCCGACCGGTCGACCGACTGACCGACCGATCAACGGAAGGACGGACGGACGGACGGACGGACGGACGGACGGACGGACGGACAGACGGACAGACAGACAGACAGACGGACAGACAGACAGACAGACAGACAGACAGACAGACAGACAGACAGACAGACAGACAGACAGACAGACAGACAGACAGACAGACAGAATGCAAATGTCACGGAACTATTGTAACGAATGCACTGAAAATGCCAAACTGCAGTCTTCATCTTGCGCCAGGCGATTGTGACTGCATCAATAAGGAAGATCGTGGGTGTAAGTGTGAGAGACAAGCTCAATCATGGCCCGGCTCGTCTGGTAGTCTTAGTTTGAAAGGACTGAGACCCTCGCACGGGGAGACAAATTAGGATGAATAGCACGCGCCTTCCCGCCAAAGTTGCCACATGTGGTACTGTGCGTCTGGGGACGTTAAGGACATTCTGAAGTGACCGTGCATAATCTGAGTAAAAGTCACATACACACACACACTCACAGTCTTCTCTCTCTCTCTCTGTCTCTGTCTCTGTCTCTCTCTCTCTCTCTCTCTCTCTCTCTCCTCTCTCTCTCTCTTTCTCTCTCTTTCTCTCTCTCTCTCACCCTCTTGCTCTCTCTTGCTCTCTCTCTCTCGTTCTCTCTCTCCCTTGTTCTCTCTCTCTCTCTTGTTCTCTCCCTCTCATTCTCTCTATCTGTATTTCTATATATCTCTTTTTCTATGCTGTGAAACAATCAGACACCATATATCGCTATAAATATTAATACCAACTGTATCTAGGGTCTGTCTGTCTGTCTGTCTGTCTGTCTGTCTGTCTGTCTGTCTGTCTGTCTGTCAGTCTGTCTGTCTGTCTGTCTGTCTGTCTGTCTGTCTGTCTGTCTGTCTGTCTGTCTGTCTGTCTGTCTGTCTGTCTGTCTGTCAGTCTGTCTGTCTGTCTGTCTGTCTGTCTGTCTGTCTGTCTGTCTGTCTGTCTGTCTGTCTGTCTGTCTGTCTGTCTGTCTGTCTGTCTGTCTGTCTGTCTGTCTGTGATAAGTTTACAGACAATTCTAACCTACAATCGCCTACTTTTTAATAAGGCTAAACTAATTCACAAAATCCTATTTCAAAATTCTCCAAGCAACCTTTGGCCATTGTTTAAATATAACGGAAGAGAGCAAACGACTAAATATACTTCATGTCCCTAAACCTAGGATAGACATATAAAACAAGCTTAGCATACTCTACCACTTAGTTGTGGAAAAATCTTCCACAAGAAATCAAAGACACCACCAATCATTTATACATACAGTCGCAACCTGTTTGAATACTACCTCAGGATAGACTACATTCCCCCATTTAAAAAACAAAACAAACAAACAAACAACAAAGACAATAATAATTGTAAATTATCTCGAACGACAATTAGCCAACAAAACATTCCCATATGTATGGCACGTTACACCTTCCATGGGTATTTATAATGCACATGTCCCATGTTAAACATTGCCTCAGTGTGTCATGTATTATTGATTATTTTTCATGCCTTTTAATGCTTATTGTTCTTTTGTTGTCAAAGATTTGCTTCATAAGAGATGTTGAATGAAAGAATATATGAGAGGAAATAGAAAATAAGGGCAGAATGTCAGACGGGCCTGCGTGCCCAATTCTTAACCCTTTAAAAATAAAGATTTTCGTTCGTTCGATCGTTCTGTCTGTCTGTCTGTCTGTCTGTCTGTCTGTCTGTCTGTCTGTCTGTCTGTATGTATGTATGTATGTGTGTGTGTGTGCATATGTTTATTTGTGTGTTTGGTGCGTGTGTGTATGTGTGTATATATGTGTGTGTGTGTGTGTGTGTGTCCGTGTGTATATGTAAGTGTGTATGTATGTATCTATGTATCTTCCATTATTACTTCGTTTTATATATATATATATATATATTAGATAAAAACCAGTGATAGTATTATTGGTAGAATGTGCTATAGTAAAGAGATGTAAAAACAAAAAAACAAATCATAAGTAAGTTAAATAATGAAGAAAGAGCAGAATTAACAGGGGGAAAGACGCTGTCAAACCTATAACTAAAAAAATATCACGAATACCCATAGAGGAATTAGACGGGCTGTGAAAATTTGGAGTATAAATATTAATAGAATGTTGACCGACGTAAGCGACAGTTGATATTTAAAAGAAGTTTTCCAGTAGTAAATTTGAATGACGAAGACACAAACATTAGATTTCACGATTTATGGCCAGGCATGTTTCGTTATATCTCTTTAGGTGCATACTAAAGTTTTACAAACTAAGGCAATGAGAAACATCCTTCAAGCTGAAATATACAGCGCACATATCCCAACTGAATTTAAACTGTATACCATTGGATACCAAGTCTGAAAGTGGATACGTAGTTAGTCTCATCTCATCTCATCATGTTCCTCTTGTACCTTGCGGTGTCGAGGTGAAGTGTAAACAGCGGGAGAGTGTCCGCTTATGGGCTTCTTCTATCGATATTCCCATGGACTCTGTTATTCCCTGCGTCCATCGTTTACGTGGTCGGCCTCTTCCTCTGCTTCCCTCTGGTCTGTACATCACTGCTTGTTGTGGTATACTGTTAGTTGGTAACCTACTTGCATGGCCAAATCATTTGACTTGCTGCCTTCTAATAAAATCTAGTGCAGCTATAACCCCCACTTTAGTCCTGATTTCTTCATTTCTGATCTTATCTCTTCTTGATACATTGAGTATTCTTCTCAGGAATCTCATTTCTGTTGTTGTGATTTTTCTTTTCTCTTTTTCTGTCATTGTCCAGGTTTGGCATTGGTAACATAGAGTTGGTAGGAAGATTGTGTTGTAAAGTGCTTTCTTAGTAGTTATTGATACATGTTTGTTCTTTAGTATTGGTGCCATTTGTCCAATGAGTTGGTTTGCCTTATTGCATCTATTTTCGATCTCGTCTTCTGATTTGCCATTTGATGATATTATACTTCCTAGGTACTTGAAACTCTTTACTTGTTTCAAGGGATGTTCATTTAGGTGAATTGTTGTTGCTTTTTTTCTTCTTTAGTTACAGTCATTACTTCTGTTTTACTTGTGCTAATTTTCATGTTATGTTCCCTACACATTTCATTTAGACTATTCATATGGTCTTGTAATTCAGCTTCTGATTTTGCTATTAGTGCTTGGTCGTCCGCAAACAGGAGTTCTCTAATGGTTAGATTTGCAGATGGTTCTTCTTCCGTGTTCTCGTCATGCGGTGTTCTTACGGTCTCTGTTTGGCTGGTTTGTTCACATATGTTGTCTGTATATGTTATGAACAAGAGAGGGTACAGGACACAACCTTGTCGTACTCCAGATCTTATGGTGAAGGGTTCTGAATGCCCTGCAGTTGCTCTCACTATGCATTCACTGTTGTTAGTAGTTAAGTTTGGCGCGCATCCACGTACTTTCCGCATCCAAGATGTCTGCGCATAGATTTTAGGTTTTTGAGAGGGATTTTTTTTTAGTGGTGGGTGCCTGGTCGGGGTAAAAAAAATTTTGGCGGTAAATTCTGGAACGGGGTGAAATCTGTGGGCTGTTTCTGAGAAAGTAATTAAGGTAGTGTATTCGTGTCTATGAATTTTTGGTTAGTTGTTTCTGTGAAAGTAATTAAGGTAGTGTATGAATGTGGCGGTGTATGAAGGGTTTGAAGGGGAAAGTTATATATTTTGGTTACGCAGGAACGGAGTATATGAATGTGTTAGTATGAGTGGTGAGATAGTGAAAGATAAACTGCCAAGGGCGGGGGTGTGACGGGTCTCTGGCAAATAAGACAGTAGTGTTTAGGCGGGGATGGTGGGTAAGAGGGCAGAGGTGTAATGAAAGCGAGGGTTCCAACCACATTTACGCTCGGGGAAATTCTTGATGGTTGGTAAGAATGTAAAAGTAATTAGTCGAAAGTAGGAAGAGTGGGGTGTTCGTGTCGGTGCCAAGTGTGATAAATGTGTGGTGTTAAGTGTAGGGCGATAGTGAAACTAAAGGGTGGTATGTGGCTTCTTCACCGAAATCTTATAAAGTAGTAATGGATATGGTGTATGGTAAGGGGTATTAGTGGTCGATATATCGGTGGTCATAAATGTAATAAGATAAGAGGGTATAATCTGAAAAAACTAAGAGTCTGGGCTTAGTAATATAGTGAGGGGGTCGTAGTTCTGAGTGGTTGATGTCCGCCGTAATGGTGATGGTTGTCGATCGGGCCCGCAGAACACTGAAGAGGACTATCATCGCGTGTCAATACGGTTCCAGGTGCTTGGACTGTTCCTCTAGGCAATATATCATCGTAATCGTCTACACGAGCCTCATTGTCTATAACAAATACAAAAAGACATACAAACACAAAGACATCATCCATACAAGTATACATACAGATACCACAAAGACATCAACTATACAATCAGGAACGCCTATACTTCTACATTCAGACAGACAAGTATAACGAAACAAACAGACACCCATACAAAAACACACCGATAGTCAAACACAAGCGCGCACACAAGTACACAAAAACAACGAGCGTGAGATTGGGACAGGTAAAATGGTTGAAAATCCCAGGTCGGTCGCCCACGGGGCACGCGCACGCGCGGGGGAAAGCAAGAGGTCAGGCACCACAAGGTCTGTTTGTATTCACTTGCTCTCTTTTCCCATTTAATTGATTTTGCGGTATTTCGTTACCTCCATTTCAAAGGTATAGAATGTAAAATACCCCAAAAGTCAGCTACACGCCGTGTAAAAACACGAGCAATACACAATGCTTTTACCACAAAAAAAAAAAAAACAGTTGTGAATATTATCACATGTATCAGGCTTTTGATAGTGTACGGCAAATTAGATGTGCTTGAAAATCTACAAATTGGTGGGGAAAGACAAACATATATTGGAAACAGAACTATCATAAGGATTGATAATGAAATAGGCTACTGTCAGCCTATTAAGACAGGGATGTGTAATGTTTTTCCCCTGTACATCAGAAATATATGAAAAGATCATTGAAGGACGTAACATCAATAGATATATGCAGTCTTGGTTGTAGACAATGATCAGGACCATACAGTCAAATACACCTACGTACAACGACGCAAACATACAATTACAACGAAACAGACAGTCAACCACAAGCGCACACACACATTCAACTACACCCAAGACCAAGGATTCACTAAACATTCCAGCTAATATAGAACAACCACTCGGGGCTCCTACCAACTTTTAATGAGAATAACAGCCAACCGTGTACTGAATTTAGTACCAATAACCCACCAGAACCATACAGAAACAAAAAATACGTACATATATAGAAACAGACAGACACGCGTGCAGCCATACACAGAATCATACAGACAGACACACACAGAACCATACAGAAACAAATACGTACATATACAGAAACAAACAGACACGCGTGCAGTCATATACAGAATCATACAGACAGACACGAATACAGACACACACAGTAAGATTGCCTGGGACCATCAACACGCACGTTTTAGGGCTACGTTCAGGAATTTCTTAATGAGAAAAACACGCGGTGGTAGCAGTAAACACCTCTGATTCCAGAGGAGATGGCAGCACTGAAGGTCTGGAAAGCTAATCAGTCTTCTTCACCTCGTGAGAAATCGAGATTCTACAGATAGGTGGAACGCTGTTGCCATGGAAGGCTATGATAATGAGAATAACAGGCAGACGTATACGGCCATTACTACCAACATCCGCTGTTTCCAGAGTAGTTTGGCGCCAATGAAAGTCTGGAAAACTAATCACGCTACCCCGTATCGTGAGAAAGCACGGAAGTCATACGATTTCAGTACTTCGTGTCTTGAAGAAAGGTCACCCACATTAGTTAGCTGCTGCTCAGAGAAGGAAGTTGAAAATATCAGTATAGGTTTAAACATTATGCTTTTTTGTGTCGTGATAGAACAGAATGTTAGGGGTGTAAAATACACCTTCGTTTTTCGTATGGACCAGTGTTATATTTGTTGCCAAGTATAGAAGCACCATATAGTATATAAGTAGACAAAAAACAAACAGCCGTCTACCAATATTTCTATCACTAAAACTAAACGTCTACCAAGAACACAAGGACGGACCATGCTGGTTTGATGACAAGATGCGGTGCAGAGCTGGCAAAACGGTACAGACTAAGAAATGGCGCTTGCACTGTAGAATTCTACCAATATTTCTATCACTAAAACTAAACGTCTACCAAGAACACAAGGACGGACCATGCTGGTTTGATGACAAGATGCGGTGCAGAGCTGGCAAAACGGTACAGACTAAGAAATGGCGCTTGCACTGTAGAATTCTACCAATATTTCTATCACTAAAACTAAACGTCTACCAAGAACACAAGGACGGACCATGCTGGTTTGATGACAAGATGGGGTGTTGGACACTGAAGGTAATACCCGTTTTGTCTTGTATGTTTTTGTATGTCTGTGTCTCACTACTAACTTTCGTCAATAAGTAAGCCACATCAGAGAAAAGCAACACGACTTTAAAAAATACAACAAAGTCCAGTGAAGTATAGGCGTATAACAATATGTTTATTATTCGTTCACAATGTATGGAAACAAAATAATGATTGAAATATTATGATTACATGGTGAAATAATTAATCATAAATAGTATGTAATAACAGATGGGAACACAATACATCAACATCATTCAAAACCGAAAACAAACCATGCGAAGATATAACTGAGTGCATTTAACAATATTATTAAAAATATTACAAGCTTATATTCAGGAAATTGTATTAATGTGAGATTGTAATACGTCCACAAGTGGTCATACCACCGTTTTTTATACATAACGCAATAGACGGAGTAATTTATATAATGTAGTACAGAATAATCCGTATATGTTTCTAAAAGCTATCATAATACAGTCTATTTCTGATATAGTAAACAAAACGGCTATCTCTGTCTGTGTCTGTAGATAAGGATGCCCCGAAGCTTAACCTAACCCATAAGAGTACGTGTAACATCACCGAATCAATAGTGGCGTTAATAGACCACTGGTCTTGTGGTCAGGCGAAAGTGGTTCGTTGCTCATTGAGAGCCGTTTCTTTCTTTTATATATGTCTTTTTAAAAGCACTCCTTCTATGTGAAAGCAAGTGTAGTCCAACAGATTCATGTCGTGTTTTTTTTTAATTTTTTTTGTATGTTCTGTTATGTTAATATCTAAGAACCTGATAAATCTACACACTTGTTATACCACCACGCCAGAATACACCCGTAGTATGCATCGTATCGGTATGCATGCGCGATATCATGTGTCATGTTTATTACTATTTTAACTCGGTTATATAGGGCACCGAGTTAAGAAAATATTTATATAACCATCGTCTATAAAATATATCGATAATTATATAATGTAAAACAAAAGCATTCAGGAAAAACATACGACCATAACACAAATGTAAATATGATTATGAAACGTGGAGATGACGGATTAACATCCTTCGTCTATAAAATATATCGATAATTATATAATGTAAAACAAAAACATGCAGGAAAAACATACGACCATAATAATTGTTTTAAACAATTAAATAAGTAGCGGCATAGTCGACACATTATCACTGTCAACCTGTCTTTTTATATACAAATAAGATAGAGCATCTCTGTGTTGTGTGTATGTATACACAGCAGAGTCTTGTGTCTTGAAGCCTATATTGGTTCCCCCACTTGGTGTTTGGGTGTTGAGTACTTCCAAAAAAGTGTCCTTGTTTAGATGCGTGTTGTGATTTTTGGTCAGACCTTTGGTACTGATTTTATCATAATCTCCGACACAAATATACGTCTTACTACATAACGAGACCATCCCCTTCCCTTCGTACTCTAGTTTAAAAAGACCAGGGGTTCTCTTTTCATAGGCTTTGATATCCACACAGTCCTGACAGGTACTGGTACTAGGGGTAATTCTATGAACAGGGCAGGTCTCAGACGGGAACCACTGATTGTAGACTCTGTCATATTCTTCTCGTAGGTGTGGCCTTACCACTTCAGAGAGTGAATCGGCACTAAGGGCCAAGTAGAGAGAGTCAGTGTCCATTTCACAAAGCTGAAAGTCCACCCTGTCTATAAATACGTCGAGAAAGTCATAATAAAACTCTAACATTCTTAATTTGGCATACTGATAAACGAAAAACCCAATCTGTAGAGGCAGATCCCAGACAGTTGTCTTCTTTACTGTCTCGACCTCAACAACGTCGTCAGTAAGGGGGTCATTTTCTTAAACAAGGGGTTATTTACTAATTTCTTCGTGTCTTTTCCGTGACAGTAGGAGACATCAGTATGTTTGGCCTTGTTGGTTAATGTTTTGCCGTAAGCGGCATTACCTAACAACTTCATTGTTTCTGCCGTAATAGTCTCGGTGGTGTGTCTGTCTCCCTCACGTCTGGCATCAGACACCGTATCCCCAAATTGTTTAAAACAACGAACAGGTTTATACTCAATCACTTGATATATTTCAGTGACTTCTAGATCATGTGTCAGATACCATCTTAGGAGTGGGGTGGTCAACAGGAGCTTTTCCCCAATATAACTACCTATTAATGTGCGACGTGGTCCTGTCAGCAACTTATGTGATTCGGTGTACTCACGCATAAACTCACCTATATGCTCTCTACCCACCTCGATGTTTTTGAAGATGGGTGTAATTTCAGAAAAATGATCTCTGAGAGAGGGTGGTACATGGATGTCGCATTCTATCAGGCCAAAAAGAATCTCATCTTTTACCGCAGCGAGAATCTTAGTCATTGTTATGGGGAAGCGCCCAAACCATGGTGTGACGAATGGGAAATTCGTGTCTATGAAAGTTTTAATATTTCTATCAGTCTTGTTTAGTGTCTCCCACTCACATTCCCACATTTCTATTACTTTAACTTTAACAACAGTCTCCAGATAACCACGAATCTCTTGTGTCTTCTTAAATAACTCCGCCAGTGGTTTATTATTGACGGGGTTAATAGTTTTTCCCTTGGTTAGAGGGCAGCTTGGGTGACCGTGAAATATACACCCATGGAATTGATAAGCTATCTTACTCTTTTTGTCCCACCCATCTACGCGAATATGTCGATCGCCCAGCCGCATTTCACCCCCATTAAATTGTGTCTTCAAGGATATGTTCTGGCTGTGAGAGACCCACGCTAACCACGCTCTACACTTTTGTGTATTCTTGTTTACCTTATGGGCTTTGAACCCGTCCTCTTTATATCTAATAGTAGGGAAGTCTGATGGCATATCTCGCATAAGAGACCATAGGTATAAAGCAATTCGCATCAAACCCTTTAATACCTTTTACCAGTTTATTACCCCTGATATGGGTCTTATTGGCCTCGTGGTAACGATGAAAAATTATACTAGGCCCACCCACAATATTGTCTCTTAACATCTTGTGTAACTTCTCCTCCTTCTTGCAACATAACGAGAATACTACCTCCTTGGGGAGGGTCTTAAAGAGATACTTTAGAGTAACCCCTGGGACAGAAATGGCATCCTTAAACATGTCTACACCTAACTCTATGTAAAAACTAACTTGTGCATCTAAAGCCTTGATAAATGGACCAACATCCTTATTGTTGTACCACACGAGAAAGTCTTCTAATGTAGTCATCTTATTGTCGATCCAGGCTTTCTGACACTCTTGGTACTCTGCTTCGGAAATGTTACAGTTTTGAAGACTTGAAAAGAAAGCTGTATGAGGTGGTAACTCTGTTTCTTTTAATTTGTCTACATCTGTTATGAATTCGTAAGGGAAATACCCCTTGGTCTCCTCAACACCATATACCGCTAGATATTTTGAGTAGGTAAATCCTACCGCTAAATAATTACTGATATCTAGGAATTTCAAGTGTTCAGTGGTAATACACATAAAATTATTATTTCTTTTAACTACAAATTTGATCGAAGACCTCTCTGTTGTAGTAAAGTATGAGATCAAATATGGCTTAATCATATTTAAATCATACTTACCAGAGTTATATCCTATCACAGGGATCTGTTGTAAGTACCCATCTAACTTACTCGTCAGCGTTGACTGGTTCAGCTCACCCAACTTTCTATACACCCCACTAAATTTATCACGCAAACATTCATATGCTTTCGCTGCTACTTCATGTAGATGATCAACCATTCTATTAATCAAGTCTTGGGGATCACCGGTTGAAATAAAACAAACAGGCTTCTCAAACTCAGGTACATTGGATGCTACTGAACATGACATTGGAATATGTTTTGCTAAATATTTAGTAGACTCTCTGTCGTTAGGTAATTTGGAACTACAAAGATAACACTCATAATCACAGGCAATCCTATACGGGTACACATACGCGGTATCGACCGACATACCTTGCTCTGCAATTAATTCCCACACTGTTTCTGATGGAGTGTAGACCCCCCCCCCTTTATACCGAGTCTTGGTTTCCCCTCCAGTGCATGTCTTCCAATGTCTCTCCATTTTATTAACCCTCGGCCATAATTTCCCACATTGTGGGCAACAAAATGAACGATCTAATTTGTCAATATCTTTAATATACATAAAATGGTCGTTAAACAATAATAGTCTTAATGTGGTCTCATAATTCCCACTCCCTCTAAGATTTGGGACTAAGGCTTGGTTTTCGTTGTATTCGAAAATATCTATATTAATGTCAAAACATTGTTCCAAACTGGTGATTTGAAGTAGTTTAATACCAGGAAAACTACGTATGGACTCTATATGCTGATGTTCTTTCCACTCATTAACTAAATGTTTGGTAGGTGTCTGAAGTCTGTTTATGTTCGCGCCTTTGAATAATGCTAGGGATCTAAAGAAACAAAAGTTATCTGTGTACATTTCTTACCTTGCATACGTTGTAGTGTGTTGATGGCTTTGTTTTGTGTAATATGTAGTGGTATGTCACCTAACCAGCAACCTATCTGGAACTCAGGGATATGAAAGAGGTAAAAACATATGCCAGCTACTGTCTCTAGTGTATATTTGGTGTCTGTACGTTGTTGCATGGCGTAGGAATGAATGTCATGTTCGTGAACTGTTGTAAGGAAGGCATCAAAGGCGTATCTGTTATTTATTAGCGGTGGAAATTCTAAAACAGAAGAATTGTTAAAAGATGCATGATAGAATCTAAGATCTTGTGTTTCTCTATGTCTTAACACTAAATGAAAGCTAAAGTTGATCTTAAAGCGACTAATTTGAGCGTTGAAAATCTTATACAACGTATCTGTCCAGTTGATAGGGGTCTGTATCTCCGGGCTAATAAAGAAGGTGTATGTCGATAAATACTTGTTAATCTTGTGATGTGTCCTGATAGTTTCCCAATTTTCTCTATATGTTTGTTGAATATCCAATGGAAGGATGTGTAGTGTCTCAGGTTCCCCGGCTGCTAAGATGGTTGTATCTGACTGTTAGTTATGATGGTTTCAGTTGGTGGTGTCGTCTCTGCTGTTGAAGAGGTAGTTGCAATAATTGGTTCTGATGTATCCATAGGCCGGTGATGATGTATTCGTTTGTATTTTTGTAGGCCATCGTTCGTATTATACACCTTATCACATAACTGACAGGGGTATTTCTGGCGCTTCTCTGTGTGAATGGTCCGAATGTGACGATTAAGGGTATAGTTATCACAATAGGCTTATCGCACACTGAACATCGGTAGCGGTGTGGTACTTGGCTTACACTACGAGAATTTTGAGCATATACAGGTGGTGTGTTCAGCTGGTGTGATGATGATATTGGTGGTATCGTCGCCGTTGTAGAGGTAGTTGTAAGTAATTGGTTCTGCTTGTATCCATAGCCGGTTGATAGTGTGTTCGTTTGTGGTTTTGTAGTCCAGTCATCGTATTATACACCTTATCACATAACTGACAGGTATGTATTTGGTCTTTCCCCTCGTGAATGGTCCGAATGTGGTGAGTGAACTTATACATATCACAAAAATTTTGTCACACACTGAACACCTGAAAATAGACTTGGTCGTACTGGCCATATTGATGGAACACGTTGTATTGGTAAGGGGGTCCACGTAGTAGTCTTAATGGAATGTCTGAATACCTCAACCAGCTGTGTGTTTTTTTTTTGTGAGCATGGTCTATCAGTACATCAACACCATGATAATCTCAGCCCTTTGCAGTCATGTGTGTTGTGAATGGTGGTTTGTAACCACCTGTTTACCATCGTTGTATGACCGGTGTTGACAGCTTCTCAGTTTCTGATGGAATAGGTCAAGAGTTCTTGTTCAAGCATCACCATGTCGCTATAACTACTTTTCCCCTAAAATTTTCTCACTTGACCACTGTTTGACCACTAATTTACCACCCTTTAAGCATCACCATATCATTACAGTCACTTTTCCCTAAAACTTTCGTCACTTGACCACCACTTGACCACTGCTTGACCATTGCTTGACCACTAATTTACCACCCTTTAAGCATCCCCATGTCGCTACAACTACTTTCCACTAAAATTTTCTCACTTGACCACTGCTTGACCACTAATTTACCACCCTTTAAGCATCACCATATCATTACAATCACTTTTCCCTAAAATGTTCGTCACTTGGCCACTGCTTGACCACTAATTTACCACCCTTTAATCATCACCATATCATTACAATCAGTTTTCCCTAAAATTTCCTCACTTAGATCACCATCCCCTCAATATATTATTAATCCCACGCCACCCCACCAGACTCCTTCACCTCACCCGCCCCCTGCAAGTCTACGTCGAGCCAACACCGTACAATTACCAGACCCCCCCCCCCCCTTATAACACCACCCGGGCGGCCTCTGTTATCCCTAAGACGGGAGAATGCGTTCCTATTACCCCACGACCCTGATTGTTTCATTGTTGAACCCATTCCCCCTCTAGTAATAATTACCATCGCTTAATTCATATCTGTTTCCATTCACCCTCTGGTAATAATAACCACAGTTAAGACAGGCCTCTACAGGACCAGGCATCTTTCTACAATAATCAGCTCCCTCTGATCCCCTTTGGGTCGTAAACCATTTTTAAATGTAGTTTGATGTTGTATACCAATAAAAACCACTTGAAAATTTTACTTTTTTGTTTTTAATTTTGTCTCTCTGTTTTACTGTGTCAGACTTCTACAACCCTCTTTACTGTTGTTCAGTAACCATCTACACCTCTACCCATGCTTCGTCGAGTATAAAGACGACCCGTCACACCATTGACAGTTTATACAGCACGCCCTCACCACGCATAGTTGTATAACAGATCATATACCCTACGTAACCACGTCCAACCAAAATATATACATCGCTTCAACCACCCCTTCAACCCTTCATCCGTGCTCACGCTACCTTAATTACTTTCACAGACATCCCGCCTAAAAAAGTCATAGACCCGGGATTTTCCCACACGCCGCCAAAAAAATTTCACCCAAAAATCCGCATCCATTTTTACCCAGTCGGCAAAAAAAACCTTCAAAACATATACGCATCCATTTTGGATGTAAAAGTATGTGGATGCGCGACCCACTTAACTACTGTTGTTGTATAAGCTTCTACGTAGGTTTGTTAGATGTGTACTCATATTATACTCATATTATTTAAGGATTTCCCACAGCTTGTTTCTATCTACTCTATCAAATGCCTTTTCTTGGTCGACAAAGACTAAGTAGAGCTATATAGTTAATGATAGGCTGAAATCTGAATTTATAGTTCCATCAAACTAGCAGGAGCAATCGAATGCGAACAGGCAATTTTGCACAATGTCATAGAACTTATCGTTTCTTTACTTATTCAGTCTCTCGGTAGAGATTTGTTCGCAGCAGACGAGCATAATCTCCGGCGGGCCTATTCTCGCTGGTCGCGAGATCCGCACAGTGGAAGTATGGGAGATTTGCTTGCAAATAGACAGGCAATATCTTCTGCGGTAGCTATGGCGGGCCTATTCCCGCTGGTCGCGGGGACCGCTATAAGTCAGGTGGGGAGTCTGACGATAGTGCACGCTTTACACAGGTCCGGACACTTGTGATTGACAGATGTGCGCGCCCTCATGGTCCGGGCTCGTACAAGGCCCTCACCTGTGGGACATGGCTGAACGCCTCTACGCCGGGTCCCTTGGGTGTCAGGGTCTGGCCATAACTCGCCACCGGCTCGTGGTGGTGAGGTCTCGGTGGACTGACGCTGAGCCGCCAGCGTCTGCAGCCTACCTTGTGCCAGACGTATTGGTTACCCATTCCTCTGGAATACACAAGACTAGGCCGAGAGAGAGATCATGTCGTTTGGGCATCACATGATTCTCTGAAGCTCTGCCCAGACATTGTGATGGAATATTGGCCACATTCCACTCACATACTTTGGTCTGTCAAGACTGCAAGGTGTCTACTACATAGAACTTATTCTCAGAATTATAATGTGAAGAATAAAAATAGAAATTACAGTTTGAAACTGGTGAAGAACAGTATAGATCTTTGAAAAGACAAGGTACAATTAATGCAACATGCACGTTGTACACACTATTAGATTGACCAATAAAGACATAATTTGTTTCCGATACACTGTTTGGAAAGTAATTGTGTTCTTTAACTTTTATAAAGACGTTACATGTATTTCCTTAAATCCTCACCGCCAAAACGTTGTCGTTCCAGTAGCAATATGGCTAGTTCTGGTTGAGCTATCAACAACAGGACTCTCCCATTGTTTAAAGTCAGCATTGCAATTCTTCATTACGCTATCACTAACGGGTGTCAATTGTTCTGTTTGTTTATATTCGTCTTCATGAACCAAATTGGCAGTAGAGTGTCTTTGGCAGCCGCTAATTCGGCATGCTATCCGTGTATCGACGGCTGTGATATAATAATTAAACTTTGTCATAATTCCATGAATATTTAGCCTATGTCAGCAAAATCGAACGAAGTAACAGTTGGTAATGATTCGGTGCCGTCAATACTTGCACTACAATCATGTTGATACACATGTCTGTGTAGATACATGGATAACACTTCCTGAGAATTGATTCTTTATCTCAATAAATAATGTAATTAACTCTTCCTCTGATAAAGCATGTATGTATTGACAGACAGACAGACAGGCAGGCAGGCAGGCAGGCAGACAGACAGACAGACAGACAGACAGACAGACAGACAGACAGACAGACAGACAGACGGACGGACGGACGGACGGACGGACGGGCGAGCGGGTGGGCGGATGGGCGGACGGATGGATGGATAGACAGACAGAGCGACAGACAAAGGGACAGAGACAAGCAGTTAGAGACTAATAGACAGTGTAGGGAAAATGAGACAGAGTGGATAGAGAGAGAGGAGGGGTGTGGAGACTGAGCGCGAGAGACATATACAGAGTGCGATAGACAGAGCGAGACAAAGATAGGAAGAAATAGAAACAAAGAGAGACAAACACAAACAGAGAAGGTGGTAGATACAAAGATAGACAGAGCGAGAGGCAGAGTGAGCGACAGAGAGATACACGCAGACCGACAGAAACAGAGAGCAATAGGGAAAGAGAAACAATAAGACAGCGTGATAGTGAGAGAGAGAGTTGTGTGTGTGTGTGTGTGTCTGTGAGAGAGAGAGAGAGAGAGAAATAGAGTGTGTGTGTGTCTGTGTGAGAGAGAGAGAGAGAGAGGGAAAGAGAGAGAGAGAGAGAGAGAGAGAGAGAGAGAGAGAGAGAGAGAGAGAGAGAGAGAGAGAGAGAGAGAGAGAGAGAGAAAAGAGAACAAGTCTTGTAAAGCAAGTAAGCAAAATAACTCTAAAACACATTTTCTAAAAATAATGCAACAAACGTACTAATTACAGGAAACATTTCTGCGTACTTTGAAACAAAACAAGACTTCGATCTCTTCGTGTCCTTACAACCGTATCTTTGCTTTCTTCATTTGAACTTGTTATTACGCAGTAGTTCTTAAAATATTGCGGTACGACACACTCGCACTGCCCGAGATGGTAACACGTGTTTCCGGATGATCATACATTAAATAGATTCTTCTTCTTTTTGTTCTTACTGTGTTTTGTTGTTGTTGTTGTTGTTGTTGTTGTTCTTCTTCTTCTTCTTCTTCTTCTTCTTCTTCTTCTTCTTCTTCTTCTTTTCTTTTCCGTAAACCCACTCTTAACCCTTACCCGAACTCCAACAATATAGAGGTTAGTAATCAAGTTATTCAACTTCTTCCTCTATCTCTTGACTGTGTCTTTTGAAAGAAAGTGATCGATCTTGCTTGCCTAAATTGGTAGGAAATAACTGTCAGATTGTCCCTTTATTTGTCTAGAGAATTAAAGCGCGGCAGAAGGAAACTGGTCAACTTCAGCTCAACAGAAGTTGACCATCTAATATTTAGACAAAGTTCTAACGTTTCACACCCATAATTCCCCAATGTATCATGAGGCCCCAGTTAACGGTTTGTTAATGTAAAACATCAAATCAATTGTTTGGGGGCCGCTGTGGTATAGTGGCTAGACGTTTCACATGCCAGTCTGGTGTTCATGAGTTCGATCTCCATCGGGGCGGTTTCGAAATTTGTTAAATTTACCTGGGCTTCTAGATCGACCCAGTCTAAAGTTAGTACCAGGAAATGTCTTGGGAAGTGAAGTCGATCGGCGCGATACTCACCACATTCCCACCGAATACCGATTGGTTTATATAAATGACTGAATGCCTGACTGACTGATTGACTGACTGACTGACTGGCTGGCTGGCTGGCTGGCCCCTTGCCGTCTTGACAGACGATAGTTTGTAAAATGGAGTTATACCTCTCCATAACACAAAGCCTGGGCTAAATTTAGAGACCATGTGTTGCCCATGCAGCATGATCCTTTATATAAATATGGGCCTTTAAAAATATGGGCCTAGCACTTAGCAACTTAGCATTAAGGCCTGTTGTTATAGTCCATTATTATTTAATACCATTTACTTTCCCATCTCATTCTTAGGAAAACACAATTTCAGAACCACTGATGTAGTGCAATTATCCCTCCCCATCACCTCTAGTTTGTACGTGTTTTGTATATTTGCTCTGGCGTACTTCCGTACATAAGCTACAATTATGGAAGCACGTTACTGTAATTAATTGCGCGACGGCGCAGTGAAGCAGGCAGTCGTGATGAGTTGGCGTGTAACTCAATTGAAGATGCTGCTAGATCGAAGGTTTTAAACTCGCACGCAGCAAATGTGAACCTGTACAGCATACTGATGTTTCTAATATCATTACATTTTCTGAAGATCATGAAGTCAGTACAATGTATAACAATAAATTCGTGTGGTCCTCGTCTAAAATTTCCACATTGCTCCAAAATCGACCCAGCTTCATATAACTCTCATATCATCATGTTCCTCTTGTACCTTGCGGTGTAGAGGTGAAGTATAAACTTCGTGAGAGTGCCCGATTATGGGCTTCATATATCAATATTCCCATGGACTCTGCTATTCCCTCCGTCCAACGTTTACGTGGTCGGCATCTTCCTCTGTTTCCATCTGGTCTGTACATCATTGCTTATTGTGGTACGCTGTTGACTGGTAACCTACTTGCATGGCCAAACTATTTGACTTGCTGCTTTCTAATAAAATCTAGTGCTGCATTAACCCCCACTTTAGTCCTAATTTCTTATGATCACCTTCATATAACGGTTATCAGAAAAGGGTAGCAGGTGAGACGGCCGGTGTGATTCCTTTCCTTCTCCTTTTCCCCCTTATCCTCCTTCTTCTTCTTCTTCCTCATCCTCCTTCTCCATCTTCTTCTCCTCCCTCATCCTTCTCCTTCTTCCTTCTTCTCCTCCCTCCTCCTTCTCCGTCCTCTTCTTTCTCCTCTCTCTACCGTCTTTCTCCCTCCTCATTTTCCTCCTTTCTCCTTCTCCGCCTCCTTCTTCTTCTACTCCTCCTTCTCCTTCTTCTCATCCCTCCTCCTTCTCCTCCTCCTCTCCTCCTCCTCCTCATTCTTCTTCTTATTCTTCTTCTTCTTCTTCTTCTTCTTCTTCTTCTTCTTCTTCTTCTTCTGTTTCTTCTTCTTTTTTCTTCTTCTTTTTTCTTCTTCTTTTTTCTTCTTCTTCTTCTTCTTCTTCTTCTTCTTCTTCTTCTTCTTCTTCTTCTTCTTCTTCTTCTTCTTCTTCTTCTTCTTCTTCTTCTTCTTCTTCTTATATTATTATTGGTATTATTATTATTATTATTATTATTATTATTATTGGTATTATTATTATTATTATTATTATTATTATTATTATTGGTATTATTATTATTATTATTATTATTATTATTATTATTATTCTGCCCTTTATTCCTATAGGGACATAAACCCCTCAATCAAATCATGCCAAGCAGTCCAATCTGTTGCTGTCTTCTGCAGCTTCCACCGTGCCATCCCAATATTAATCATGTGGGAGTCTCCGTGGCGAGGAGATTACGCCACCCGACTTGCGCTTCGAAGGTTGTGGGTTCGATTCTAGACTTCGCCATTCAGTTTACGAATGCAGTGTTCGCCGAGAATCCTGGGGTCGTCGCTGGAGCTACAGAGTTCGCGCTTTGTGTATCAAAACCCTGTGCAATGAAGTCGATTTTCTTGCCTTTTACACCCTTTTAAACCCTGCTTATGATTGATCTCTGTAATTCTCTTCTCCTTTGTTTAGGTCTACCGCTATTTCGTTCGCCCTATGGATTCCAGACCAGAGAGTGTCTCGCCACATTGTTATCAGGTGTTCTGGTTTTCTCATTGTGTATTCTAGCCAGTTAAACATCTTTTCTTCAACACTTGGATCATTAGGATTTGTTTAGTTCTCTCCATAAACTCTATATTGGAGATTATGTTATATTCCCACTATTCTGCACAGACACCAATTCGTGAATATTTGTAGTTTATTCGCAATAATTGTAATGATCTTCGTGTTTCTGACCTTTACTGTAGCCCCCCATTTGATACTGGGATTAAAAATTCTTAGTTTGGTGGTGTGATATTTATAATACCATTAATCGAGTATTGTTTGATACAAAACACATTCGTCTCTTGTCAATAGCCCAATATGCAACTTTAGCGATTAGGCGGGTTTCTGTACTTTGTGAAACTGTCATCATAACAAGGCATCCGTTGGAGGTTAGTTAAACAACCGGTGTGCTGATGTCGAGTTAGCGGGTTCAACTCCTACGCCGGTCAGTAGGACTAAAATGTTGACTTCTCGTTCTCGACTTGGGGGCGTAAATTACAAGTACATCAATAGTTGAAGTGGACTGACGAGGGACACTGGTAAAAGGGAAACCTAATCCTAACGCAAAAATCAGTCTAGTACACTAGAAATAGTATCACTTGTATGGACTACTCTTGAGTTCAAAACGAGCGAACGCAAGAAAAGAAAATCACCTGTTGTTTATTGATCATGTAATGTGAAGAGACGGCCACATAAACTCTATGACAAAACAGATGAATAAATACGAGAGAGAAAGATCGGTACATAGACAAAATAGTGCATGGAATGTAAGATGACTGGATGTACTGGCATTCTACAAGTTCTACAATTCTATAGAGCCTGTTCTTTTGTATGGATGTGAAACTTGGATAATGTGCAGTCACGTTGAAAAACATCTGATGGCTGCAGAAATGTGGTTTCTGAGGAAAATGCAAAGAATACCATGGACAGACAGAAAAACCTATGACCAGTGCTACAGGCGACAAATGAAAATCGTAAATTGATTAGAGAACTTAGACGTAGACAGTCAAAATTTTTGGACATGTTATGAGAAGGAATGGATTTGAGAACTTAGTGACAACTGGCAAGATCGAAGGTAACAGAACAGACCAAGAGGAAGACCGAGAGGAAAATACCTGGATGGCTTGGTCATATGGCATGGACGAGACAGGAGCACTGAACTGATCCACGACTCTGGTGATCGAGTGAAATGGCGGGTCATGACCGCCCACGCTTTCCGGCATGGCACATGATTGATTGATGTCTGGCGTTCTACAAGTTCTGAACATCGTAGATAACTGACTAATAAAGAATATCATGTCTCGGGAACTGAAATACTGCTGGCATATTAAACGCAAACGTGGGATGGGAGACATGCCTCCTGAAAGAGTATGAATCAATGTGGCAGGGCAAGTGGCAAAGGATTGATGATCCTTTGACTTGTAGTGATGAGACGAATCAATGTGGCAGGGCAAGGGGCAACGGATTGATGATCCTTTGACTGGCAGCGATGAGACGAATCAATGTGGCAGAGAAAGTGGCAAAGGATTGATGATCCTTTGACTGGCAGCGATGAGACCAATCGATGTAGCAGGGAAAGTGGCAATGGATTGAAGATCCTTCGACTGGCAGCCACGAGACGAACTAATGTGGCATCGAAAGTTTAAAGCATCAAAATTCTTTCGACTGGCAGCGATGAGACAAATCAATGTGGCGGGAAAGGCGGCAAATGATTGAGGACCCTTCGAATGGCAGCGAGGAAAGAGACGTTCATCCAAGGACCTACTGAATGATCTGCTCCTTGCTCCCTTGCCTATACTGCAAATTCTACTGGCAGCGCTAAACATAAGGTCGCAACAATTCATGAGATGTTTTTAGTTCTTGAAACAGGAGTGAACAAAACCTTGCTACTATACACTTTATGAGAAATGCTCTTAGCTTTTGAAACAGACGTGAACGAATCTCTGCTATTATAACATTTATGAGAGATGTTAGTGAGTTCTTGAATCAGGATTGAACAAATCTTTGCTAGTATCAAATAAACGAAAGATGTTCTTATCCTGGAAACAAGATTTAACAAAAGCTTGCTATTATACATTTATGAGAGATGTTCTTAGCTCTCGAAACAAGAAAGTCTTGCTATTATCAAATAGATTAGAGATGTTCATATTCTTGAAACAAGATTAAACAAATCCTTGCTATCAAAGAGACCAGGTCCAAATTAGCACACGCTGTCAATTGTCTATACAGTTATTTCCTGCACTGTCAATTTATTCATATGTTTATTGAGAACAAGAATGGTATTGCAATCGAAAGAACCGGATTCGGCAAAGGAAAGTCGACATTATCGATACGCAGAGAAAGAAGCAAAGTTAATGAACTAACGAAGCTTACTTTATTACATGAGTTCAGTGCACAATTTTATTGTGACTGAGCGGTTAGTGCGTTGTGTGTTTTGTGGGAGACACAGGGAAAAAAAAAGAAAACACTCATCGTGAGAGAGAGAGAGAGAGAGAGAGAGAGAGAGAGAGAGAGAGAGAGAGAGAGAGAGAGAGTAAGAGAGCACAAGAAAGGGTTAAGAGATATATCAACTAGGTACTGCACCAACAGGGAGAGAGTGTGTAGTATATGTATTTTGTACTAATAACGGACAGTTACAGAAACACAGACATAGAAATACACCATGAAAAGAGCGACAATAAGAGTGTGCCAGTCTGTGAGAGAAATAACGTGTGATTCTGTGTGTGACAGAATGAAACAACGTGTGATTCTGTGTGTGACAGAATGAAACAACGTGTGATTCTGTGTGTGACAGAATGAAACAACGTGTGATTCTGTGTGTGACAGAATGAAACAACGTGTGATTCTGTGTGTGACAGAATGAAACAACGTGTGATTCTGTGTGTGACAGAATGAAACAACGTGTGATTCTGTGTGTGACAGAATGAAACAACGTGTGATTCTGTGTGTGACAGAATGAAACAACGTGTGATTCTGTGTGTGACAGAATGAAACAACGTGTGATTCTGTGTGTGACAGAATGAAACAACGTGTGATTCTGTGTGTGACAGAATGAAACAACGTGTGATTCTGTGTGTGACAGAATGAAACAACGTGTGATTCTGTGTGTGACAGAATGAAACAACGTGTGATTCTGTGTGTGACAGAATGAAACAACGTGTGATTCTGTGTGTGACAGAATGAAACAACGTGTGATTCTGTGTGTGACAGAATGAAACGTGTGATTCTGTGTGTGACAGAATGAAACAACGTGTGATTCTGTGTGTGACAGAATGAAACAACGTGTGATTCTGTGTGTGACAGAATGAAACAACGTGTGATTCTGTGTTTGACAGAATGAAACAACGTGTGATTCTGTGTGTGACAGAATGAAACAACGTGGGATTATGCGTGGGTGTGTGTGTGTGTGTGGTTGTGTAAAAATGAAATAATGTGTGAATTCGCGTGTTGGATCTGATAGAAGAAGACGGTGTATGATTGTGTGTGTGTGTGTGTGTGTGTGTGTGTGTATGTGCGTGTGCGTGTGTGTGTGTGTGTGTGTTTGTGTGTGTGTGTGCATACTTATTTGTCTTTATTACACAATAAGACACTGTGTAATTGAGTGCATGTGATAGTACAAAACAATGTGTGGTTATGTGTGTAGGTGTTTGTTGGCAACAATATAAGACAATATACGCTTTACGTATGTACAGCAGAATGATCCAATGTGCCATTGTGTGTGTCTGTGGCAGAGTGAGACGGCGTACGAATGTGTGTTTGACAGGATTAGACGGCGTACAATTGTGTGTTTGACAGGATTAGACGGCGTACAATTGTGTGTGTGGCAGAATTAGACACAGCGCGATTCTGTGTGTTTGCAGAATGAGACAATGTGCGATTGTGCGTGTGCGACAGGATTAGACAATGTGCGATTCTCTACTTCTCTCTCTCTCTCTCTCTCTCTCTCTCTCTCTCTCTCTCTCTGTATGCGCGCGCGCACGTGTATGTGTATGACAGGTTTAGATAATGTGTGGTTAAGAAGGCAAAAGTACGGAACACATTTGTATGACAGAGAGAATAGAGCAAAGCGTTTGTGAAACACAAATGGAAAGTAGAGAGACAAAGAAACACACACACACACACACACACACACACACACACAGAGCACATACAGAGAGAGAGAGAGAGAGAGAGAGAGAGAGAGAGAGAGAGAGAGAGAGAGAAAGAGAGAGACGGAGAACCTGAACATGAAGTGTTTACAATCATACGGCTTAACAGGTTAAATAAGAGAAAAATGGAAGGCTTAAGTAGACCATCCAACGACAAAAATAAAAAATCCATCGGCCTAAACTAATTGGAAAGCACAAGATACAAAAACGGGAAACCTAATTCCCAATCAATAAAATGCGGACGTCTCAATAGTGTCTAGTAAATCAAGTGATTATGTACAGCATATACAATGTACTCGACTCTCTTCCGTGAGAATTAAACTTGGATAATATAATCCATATTCACAAGTGTATTTAACGTATGCGAGACTTTAACCTAGATAACGGAATCGGTATTCTGTCTTTTAACGTATGTGTGAGTTTAACTTGGATAATGTAATACACAGCCGGCTTCGTGGCTTAGAGGTTAGCGACTTTTCTCCATAATCTCGTATACTCTCGTAGGTAACGTGATGACGGTGAGAATCAGCAGTGGTTCGAATCGCATCGGTAACTTACGGGGTATGTGAGCCGGCCGCTCAGTAAGCAATGGCAAACTACTGTGCGTAATCTTGCCAAGAAATCAACATACAGCTGAAAGAAGCTGGTGTTGACAGCGATGTTCTGTAAAGGATATGCAAAAAAAAAAAAATGTAATACACATTCATGAGAGGTTTAACTTCGATCATGTTTCACTTGGAAAATGTAATACATATTCAAATGTGCTTTAGCTCATGTGCAAATTTAACTTAATTAACGCAATCCTCATTAATGAGTGGTTTATTTTCTTTGCAAGTTTAACTTAAATAACGTAATTCTTTTTTCTGAGTGGTTTACTTTCTTTGCAAGTTTAACTTACATAACGCAATCCTCATTTATGAGTGGTTAAATTTCTGTGCAAATTTAACTTAAATAACGTAATTCTCATCTCTGAGTGGTTTACTTTCTTTGCATGTTTAACTTACATAACGCAATCCTCATTTATGAATGGTTTAATTTCTGTGCAAATTTAAACTTACAGAACGTAATTCTCATTTATAAGTGGTTTACTTTCTGTTTAAGTTTAACTTAAATAACGTAATCCTCATTTATTAGTGGTTTACGTTCTGTGCAAATTTACCTTTGGCTACCCTCGGCTATATTCTCGAGAGGTTATCTTTCGTCAGAATGTAATCTCCAATAACTAACCCATATTAACTCTTTCGCTACCGTGCTCCCATCTGTGGACAGAATGGATTTGCTGTAATGGCAGTCCGCCCTTTTCGTCCCACAAAATGATCAGTGGTTTATTTCACATATTTCTGCTCCGTTTCGGAATTTTAAGTTACAGTAAACTAAAAAGTAGTACAGCCGAAAGATCTCTACGCCATCTTGGAGCGGTCAATGGTTTTCTAATTTTGGATTCTTGTGAATTTTCAGTTTTAAGGTAGTGTTAATTTGTTTGTTTTGGTTTTTCACAATGGAAACGCCCACCAGTATGCGTCCACGTAGAATGACTTCAGATCAAGCTAGATTATTATTCGAAACTGTTTTAAACAATAGTGATTCCGATAATAGTGATTCAGACAGCAGTTATATCTGTGAATCTAACATTTTAGCACGTGGTGATAAAGATATTACTAGTGGAACTTCGTCTTCAGCTGAGATGTCTGATGAATGTTCGTCTGACAATGAAAGTCAGGATGTCACAATCACTTCTCAGCGGAAAGGAAAGCAAACAGTACAAAATAAGAATAAAACTGGAGGAAAAAAGTTGAATCTACAAGCTTCTGTACAGCGTGATGCACCTATCCCATCACCATCGACATGGCAAGATGTGTCAGAAGGAGAAACAAAACCGAAGTTTGAATTTCGTCCTCGAAGATCTCACGTCAACTCTAAACTTTATCATCTGCAAACACCTATGGATTTTCTCAAAGTTTTTTTGATGATGACATAGTGGATTGTATAATTAAAAATGTAAACAAATATGCAGAAAAGATCTTGATGCAGAACACTCCTAAAAGAAAACATTCTAGTCTGTTATCCTGGACCCCACTCACGAAGCATGAATGGCTGAAGTTTACGTCTGTCATTATTGCTATGGGACTTGATCCAAGACCATCTATCAAAGACTATTGGTGTACAAGTGCACATTTATATACTCCTTGGTATGCCACTATGTTTCCCAGGAACAGATTTGAATCTATTTTTCACACCATGTTTCACGTATGTGAACCAGAAGCATCAGGTGAAAAAAAAATTGATCCTCTTGTTGACATGGTCCTGAAGAGATTCCAGGAAGCATTTTACCCATTTGAAAATGTGTCCATTGATGAAATGATTATTGGATGGAAGGGCAGATTTCAGCACAGACAATACAATGCAACAAAACCTCACAAGTACCACATCAAAACATTTGGCCTTTGTGATTCTGCGACTGGCTATGTGGTGAATTTAAAAATTTACTATGGACGAAACACCGAATACAGTCCAGATTTAGATCTCACAACTGCTCATGCAGTGAAAGTGTTTGCCACACTACTGAATGTTCTCGGAGCTGGCCATCACATCTTTGCTGACAGATTCTACACTTCGAAAGCTCTGATTGATTATCTGCATTCCAACAATTTCAATTATACAGGAACACTGAATGTCAACCGAGTAGGCTTCCCTCCTGAGTTGAAGCATTTGCGACTTCAGCATCAAGAGATGAAGTGGTTTCTTGAAGGAGAAAGAATATTGTGTGTGGCATGGAGAGATAAAAAAGCTAAAAAACCATGCATTGTTGTCTCTACCAAGACTGTAGTTGGAACTGTTGAGAGCGGATTGCGAAAACCGCAAAGCAAGCCGAAGATGATCCATGAATATAACATGGCGATGAATGGCTGCGACAGAATGGACCAAATGGTTGGATATTATAATATCCATGATAGGAAAACCATTAAGTGGTGGAAGAAAATCTACTACTGGATCTTTGAAATTGCACAGATCAATGCTCACATCCTACATTCTATATGTCAAACAGAGAAAGGAGGAAAAAAACTGTCATTGAAGGATTTCAAGAAAAGTTTACTGGAAAGTGCTCATTGCGAAGCAGCTCAGAGTATTCCTGAAAGTTTGACACTCTGCCTGCCGAAGAATTTCAAAAAGTCAGTTGCAGGAAATTATGTCGAAAGAGTCACAGGAGCCAAGCATTTAATAGAATTTGTCAGTGTCCGTAGAGAATGTGTTTTTTGCAGCACTCGAACTGAACGACACAGATCTTCTTTTGTTTGCTCCGGTTGCACTAATAGACCACACTTGTGTGCCAAAGTTTGCTTTGCAGCCTATCACAAATAGACTGCCACATATAGTAAATAAAAACAAACAGACATGTGTAAATATTCATTGTAATTAAATGTAAATCTGCAAAGTGTTTTCCTAATTTTTGTCTGAAAAAAATAAAATACATGATTCAGAATCTGCGGCAAAACTTCTTTTCGGATGGTTGATTGGAAGCAATGGTGTTTATAGTTTAGAATAGTGTTGTTTGTTCAGTAAATTCAATTGGATTAGCAGTGAAGAGATATTGGATAACAACGCCCCCTCGGTAAGTACAATGTTTACATTATTTTTACCTACTTTTGTCCAATTATTTTACACATTATATTATTATTTTTATTTTATTTACAACCTAAAGCAGAAATTCTCCTACCAACATATTCCTTGTCCAATCCCCTTTATTTTGATATATAATACAACATTTCTTCTACAATTTTAACCATTTTCATAACTTTACTGTGAGAGACCCCACCTTCCAGATTTCAGCCATTATTTTTTGTCATTTTTGTTAAAAAGACATGGTTCAGAATATGAACCAAAACTTCTTTTTGGGTTACTTTAATGAGCAATACTGTTTATATTCTTGAAGACAAGTGGTGTTTGTTTGATTATTCAGTAAATTAAACATGATTAGCAGTATAGGAGTGTAGAAAACACCTTATAAGTGCAGTTTTTTAAATAATTTTTACCTCTTTAATTTCAGTTGTTATTATTAAACCTCTCATTATTGTCATAATATTTGTAACCTATCAATTAATTATTAACACTGTCATGTTCCTTGTGCAATCCTCTTTAATTTGATATGTAAAACAATAGATCTGCTACCATCTTAACCATTTTAAAAGCATTATTGTAACACACCCCTAGTTCCAATTTTCTGCCATAAATTTCTGTTTGGTCACAGCCCAGTTTTTGTTTGGTAGTGAAAGAGTTAATACGTTGAATCAACTTGGAACAGTCTAAACAATAGTCCTAATTCATTAGTGGGAACAATTCAACACAGACACGGGAAGTTAACTTTAAATAGTCTAGTTCATTTCTCTGAGGATATGGATGAGAAGCACCATTTAACTAACTTCTATTATAGAGTCCATATCTTTCTGTCCCGTGGGTGTCACCATGTGTGTTGGGCGTGTGCATCAAGCAACGTATTGTATATTATTATAATATATCTTTTACGTTTGGTTTAATCACACATAAAAATAAGGCTGTATATTTAGTATTCAGCACATTATAATTTCACTCTTGTGTTGCCGAGGTCCATTTGTAAAGAAAAAGTACGAACATTGTAACCTACAATGTATATCGTAAGAGATGATTAAGGAGGGACACGCTACCATAACAATTCATAATGTAGCAAATCATTACCAGCCATATACGGAGTTGCATGTGACAGGGGTGTGTAATGTCTACATAATCCCATTCCCTCCTCACCCCCCCCCCCCCACCCACTCTTATATAGTGATAATATTATGAGTAAAGTCAAATATATCGGGGAAATCGTTATAAGAAGACATAAGATATACAAAGGATAAAGCATTGTGTGAAGACAATGAACATGATTTACAGCATTTAGTGGATGCGTGTATTGTTCACTTCCGGTTGCCAACATGACGTTAGGCATTGAACCGTTGGGGCCTGTGGCGTGTTTACGCTTGTGGTTACGGTTTGTATTCGCATTTTCCTCATGTTGGACTGGTAGTACATGGTTCTGTCGCCCTGCTACTGAGTGAGTGCGTGGGCGACACCGTGAGCTATGAAATTCGCGTGGAATGCTTTTACATCTGTCCTGTACAGTGACCTGCATATTCGGAACAATGGTTACCGGCTGTTGCTGAATTGACTGATTTGTCATTTCGATTCACGAGTGCATTTTTCTGGAGACTCCTGGGAGTCAGCGCTGAAGCATGCTTAGTTCGTGCTTTGTGCGACACTTTCGGCGGGTCGCCCTGCGGTAAGAGACCGAGCCATGTGAGAAAACCCGGGTCAGTGAGGTCTTTCTGGTGGCTGCCGAGTCCATCGACGACGAACTAGTATTCGTGCATGAATTTTGTGTTGGCATTATGCACAGTTACCTGTGCGGGCTTGTTGGATTGCCGAGACTCCTTTTTATTCCACTTTTCACATTGGACAGTGGGGAGCATTTTGTGTTCATATTCGCTGGCACGGGAATGGAGCATAATGAGGATGACCCGTTGCCGTGAAGTTGGAACCTCGACTAACTAACTCGTATTGTTCACAGTGGGCAACTAGTGTTAGAATTACATTGTACGAAAATAGAGTTTATGGTCATCTCCAAGAAGGCAGAAATACCATCATGTAGCATCCATGTAAATCAGGACGTTCTTAAACACGTGTTTCGTTACAACTATCTTGGAGTAGTGATACAATCTGATTTTTAAAAAAAAAATAATAATTTGTGCGGATTCGATCAAGAATCGCCACGGCACAAGTTACCAAGACGGAAAACATTAGCAAGATGGAAAACATACTCACTAATAACAAGTTATCAATTTCAGTAAAAAAAAAAAAATATGCTGAAGTGCTATATAGAGCCTAAACTGTTGCATGCATGGAAAACATGGACAATAAAGGGACACGCTGAGAAATATTGAACGGTAGTGGGAAACGCAAAGAATCCATGGACAAACAGAAACATTAATCAACAAGTCAAGAAACAAATGAAGACAGCAAACAGATTTGGGAAATTAGAAGCACACAGTCAAGATATTTAGGCGCATTATGGGAAGAACTGAACTTGACACCTTAATGACAATGAGTGCACTGATGGCAAGAGAGCAAGTGGAGTACAAATAGATAGCTTGTTGACTTGGCCATGGTATAATCGGGACAAGAAGATAAACTTCATATAAGTCTATGGAGCTAATGCGAGATGTGGAACCGTGTCCTCACACGTCTATCGGCATGGCACACGATTATGATGCAATTTCCAGAAAAGACTTAAAGTTATTTGATACCTATTTTATGAGGTTGCGCAACGTGAAAGCTACAATGGTTGAAACAAAAAACTCTGCCTCCAATGAGGATTGAACCCGATCTACTGTTCAAAGAAACGCAATAAGGTCGCGGATACTACAAGTCTAACTGTATCGTACATAGGGAAACACAATTTAAAAGGTGATTGTTATCCCAATCCGTATATTGCTATAAAACTGTTAAGAGATTGCTTGTTTGCTTGTTTTCGTTGGCTTGAACTCCAACGCGAAGTCCTGTATGTCGGATGAAGGCATCCTGTTGTCCAACATCAGTGTGATGTCATACAGGACCTGAGGTTTGCGTGAGTATCCGTTGTTCCATGTCTGGCTTATTGGTGCGCAGACTGGTGGGTCCTCGCCGTACAGACAGACACTCTCCGACTTCAGAGGAATCGGCGATCCTGCTGACTTTAGCCAGGACCCCGAAGTGACCTGTTGCCCAGGACGCTCGAGGAGGAAGCGTCAATAGGTCTTGGCCAGTATATAACCAGTCCCTGGTGCCTTGGAAACACCTCTGCGTCCCTGTTAAGAGATGAAATGTTACATATACTAGTTCACGGTATAATGCGATTAGGTGACCGGATCCCTTCCATACCACTTTTCCGATCGCAGAAATCCTGTTAGATAGACATTTTAAAAGACTGGTGCCGATCCCGAGGGAGAATATCGATGGAGCAAAATCCCGTCTCTGTCTCGGATGCATTAAGTATGGCGTGTTGGCAAGCACATTATGCTGGCGTAGTCGTTAACATTTTAATGGATGACAAGTAATGTACAATGTTGTGCGGTATAAATATTTTTATTCTGCTATTTATCCCTTACTGGCCGGTCTCCGTGGTTAAGGGCTTGTGGGCGCAATTCGTAAGCCCGCTTTCCCACGTTCTAAACACAGCTGCGACCGATTTGGCAGCAGACCACGTTGTGTTGGATTTTAACGTGTTGGTATGAGAGCCGGCCGTTCAGAAAGCAATGGCAAACTACTGAACGTAAACTTTCCAAGACATAACAACAGCAGTAAAATGCGATGTCCTGTAAATAGGATAAGAAAAACAAATCCCTTACTGGAACATAGCCTCTCAGCTAACTCCCGTCTCCTGCAGCTGGCATCGTATCCGCCCCATATTACTCCTCTCTGTTTCTAGTTCTCTTCTCAGGATATTTTTAGTTCCCTCTTTACTTCGTTTAGGCTCTGTAGCGAATGAGTTACGGACGCAGTTCGTTATCCCTCATACCGCGATTGAAACACAGCGGCGGGGGATTTGGAAGCAGGCCTTCTTACGTTGGTTTTAATACAATGGTATGAGTTCTGGTCGTTCAGAAAGCAGTGGCAAACTACTGAACATAGACTTGCCAAGAAATCACTAACAGCCATACAATGATGGGGTTGACCTCGACGTTGTGTAAAGGATATGCAATTAACTTTTACGTCTTTTGCCCTGTGGATTACAGTGAAGCAACTTTACATTTAAACTACTCTCGTGTTTTCTCTATATTTGTACTGTCCAGGTCCAATGTCTTTTCCTTACCTCGGGATTCGCTGAAATATGCCTACTTGCCTCCATAAGCTCCACAATAATACATATAAATATTACCCCTCGAAAATTACCCATGAGAAATTGATCAAGTGACAAGAAAATAACGTGGAAGCGATCTAAAAATATAAATAAGATAAAGTTGTGTAGTAGGGCGGCCTATGCGAAGACAACCAGAAACATGACACAAGCTAATAAGTTCACGAAGGTAATCGTATCAGGACAGACAGTTCAACTACCTTTTGTTAATAGCATAAGGTTTCGTGTTGTTATTCGTTTTCCCCCTGATGTAAATGTATTCTAAATGCAGCACGACCAATAAATATATAGTTGTAGACGCAACCTGTTAAAAAGGAAATATACGACAACAAATAGGAACTTGGCTGACTGACTGGCTTACTGTGAGTCCTCTAAAAGACTGCGTATTTTAAATGTTAAGTCCCAAGCACTATTGTTCAGGTCAATTGTGCACTGAAACGAGTTTACATATATCGGAGCGAAGCTAAAGCGCAGACTTTACTCCAACCCGGTACCACAACCATCTACACGTGGACCCAATGGCAAAGCGCCCCTACTCCTCCGCATGTTCAGAAAAAACATATGCGTTGGCCACGACTGCTGGCTGAACTTCACAACTGCAGGAAAGGCATATTACTAGGGTAAGTTAATAAGTAAGTTACAAATGGATGTAGAAAAATAGCTAAATATGATAACAACTTTAAACCAGTTTAATTTTATACATATATTGTCCCTTTATTTCTCAACATAATTTCCACCAACATTGATGCACTTATCCCATCGTTTTATCAGTCCTCCCAAACCAGCCGCATAGAACTGCGTGCTTTGCTTTCATTTACCGGCCATCCCACAGAACTGTGTTACTTACTTATTTACTCGCCCTCGTAATGTTTTCTACCCAGCTATGAACCACTTTACGGGACAAAAATTTGTCAGCATAAGCACTGACAACCCCACCTTGGCGGGAGACATTTCGCGAATGACGCCGTAGTTGAATGTGAAGTGAAAACGTGGTTTAGAAAACAGAGCACGCAGTTCTATGCAGCCTGTTTGGGAGGACAGATAAAACGATGGGATAAGTGCATCAATGTTGGTGGAAATTATGTTGAGAAATAAAGGGACAATGTATGTATAAAAATAAACTGGTTTCAAGTTGTTTTCATAGTTAGTTATTTCTCTACAACCATTTGTGACTTACTTATGAACTTATCCTCGTATTAGGATGCAACCAGGTACACAGTACACAGGGAATGATTGGGATGAGATCTGGACTGGTCAATTCCTCACAGGTGTAAGTATTTCATTGTCAGAGGCTTCAAATAAACACCCGGGGGTGGGGGTGGGGGGGGGGGGTGGGGTGAAACGGCTGCAGTTTCCAACTCATACCAGGAAAGGGCACAAGCTAATCAGCTCGCAAAGCTAATCATATCAACACAAACAATTCACGTAACCTCTTGTACTTCTAAGAAGATTCACTTTGTTTTCCGTTGCCTGTCTTATTCTGCTCTGCAGTGAAGATGTACTTTGCTGTCTCATTTCACTTTGACATTGTACTAGGTCACAGAGAATAAGATTGCGGTGACCTATTCCTTTCTGGGCTACCAGAAATTGTCCACAAAATCCAGAAAAGTATCTGAGATTTATGATTGACTGAAGTGAACGGGAGATGCCATCTCATTAGGTTATAAGATTTTGAGAATGGATCGGTTTTACAATAGAACTAGTCTGATGGTAGCCAATTCTGCGAATACTGGTCATTGAATCCCAAACTATTATGCTGGTAGTCATTAAACAGGTTAGTTGAGTAGCCGTATCAGTAGGTGGCAGTCAACCCCAGCATGCTTTGGCTGTTTGTAATTTTCTAGGCAATTTTACTTTCAGTGGTTTGACAATGCTTGTTGATTGACAGACGCTCATACCTTTTTAAAAATAAACGCAAGGCGGTCTGCTTTCCAAATTACCTGCGGCTGATATCGAACCCATTATGTTGGAACGTAAAACTATGGTCACCCCCACCCCACCCCACCTCACCCCACCCCACCCCACCCTACCCCACGCAAAAGATGGAAATCATTAGGTACTTGCAAACAAGATAAGAACGTGTAGACAAGAAGTTTACAGAACACCCATACTTGAGAACAAGAGAATTGCATGTAGACAAAGGGTTACAAATACCCCATACCTGACAACAAGAGAAGAGCGTGTAGACAAGAAGGTTACAAATCCCCCATACCTGACAACAAGAGAAAAGCATTTAGACACGAAGGTTACAGAACCCATACTTGACAACAAGAGAAAATCATTTAGACATGAAGGTTACAGAACCACCATACTTGACAACAAGAGAAAAGCATTTCGACACGAAGGTTACAGAACCCCCATACTTGACAAAACCAGATATATGCAGGCTATTAGAAATGTACATATAATATAATATAGTATATATAATAAACCTACGTCGGCTATCTCACTCTCGACCGACTGTGACAAATCACCATTCCTCGCCTCATGATGGGATATAGCGGGCTGAATAAACACATGCATAGGCTTCCTATCTATGCTTCATCATTTTGTGTGTGTGCATATCCTTTACAGGACATCGCTGTCAACACCAGCATCTTTCAGCTGTATGTTTATCTCTTGACAAGATTACGCTCAGTAGTTTGCCATTGCTTTCTGAGCGACCGGCTCACATACCCCGTAAATTACTGATGCGATTCGAACCACTGATGATTCTCTCCGTCATCACGTTACCGACGAGAGTATACGAGATTACGGAGAAAAGTCATAACCTCGAAGCCACGAATCATTAATTACCGCTATTTGCAGGCTGTTGGTCATGGTTGATTGGGCTGTCTGTACTGTTAAGAAATTCTAAGTGCGATCTTCTATGGGACTACATTTTTTTCTGCATATCCGTTACAGGACATCGCTGTCAACATCAGCATCTTTCAGCTGATTGTTGATTTCTTGGCAAGATTACGCTCAGTAGTTTGCCATTGCTTTATGAGCAACCGGCTCACATACCCCGTAAGTTACGGACGCGGAGAGAACCGCTACGAATTCTCGCGAACGTCACGTTACACGTGAGAGTATACGGGATTACGGAGAAAGTCGTGTAACTCCTAGACCAGGGAGACGGCGGGACTACATTTAGCTACAGAAAAGATCGACATGTTCATGCACAGCAAACGATTGAATCATTAGACGGTTCCCATTATTCAGAATGAAGAGCTAGACTACAACTTTAAACCGACCAAGACGTGTCTTTACCTCCCTCGGTAGCATCCAGGGCAGACTCCATTTAGTCTAGCGAAATTAACATGCATCATAGTCTCCGATGCGATAAAGCCTGCCAAGCACTACAAACTTTGCACACTGCGAGGACACAAGAGAGTCATAGCACTTCCCAACTGCTCGTAATGAGTGCAATGCTTTCTTACCCGAATGGAGTCATCACCACTTCCCAGTTCTAGCGCAGTGGCGAGAAAGCTTGCTGTCGACACAAGTATACTATTTTCAACACCCCATTTCAGTAGATTAAAACGTGCACTCTCAGGTCGACCGAACCAATTGGAAAATGTTATGGAAAGAGAGATTGTCGGCGTGTAGTTGATCACATCAGCCATCGAAGGGCGATTATTCTGTCAGACTATGGAGCTCGCACCATATACCCAATACACCTGAGGGTTGTAAAAGCATCCTTATCTTCTTACTGCTATATTCCACAGCTCTTCAGATTGTACAAGAATACAGTACTCGAATCAACGGGGTTTTAATCACAACAACAACAACAACAACAACAACAACAACAACAACAACAACATGGTAATAATAATAGTAATACTAACAACAACAATTGCTTCATTAAAACAATCGAAAATAAACATGGTATGGAACAACGCCATTAGCACTGATGTAGGAAAACAGAAATGTTCGATTGTACCATGGAAATATAATCTATTGAACAGAAACAATTTACCATAAACTACTGGCATTTCTTCACCCGTGTTTGTCCTAGGAACAATGAATGAACCTGATTATGGATAGTTGACTCAGTGCCAATAACACTCTAAACAGAAATGTGTGTGTGTGTTTTTTTTTAAAACTATGCATAGTATGCCGGCTCCGTGGCGAAGGGTTTACGGACGCAGTTCGTAATACCGCATACCGCGTTTGAAACACAGGTGTGAGCAATTTGGCAGCAGACAGCTTTAAGTTTTTTTTTTTTTTTTTTAATGAAATGGTATGGGTTCCGGTCGTTCAGAAAGCAATGGCAAACTACTGAACGTAAACGTACCCAGGAATCACGAACAGCCAAAAAATGCTGGGGTTGACAGCTACGTCCTGTATAGGATATGCAACTAGAAAAAACAAAGTTATTAATATATATTTCTGAAACCTATGGTGGTATTTTAATGACCGCATATGAATACTGTCCATAGACTATAGAAGTGGGTTCCGGGGAATGATATGCCTGGCTAATTATGACACCTGTTTATGGGTGTCCAGCTGACACTTGTTTCATCAGCGAGGCGCTGTCATCATTTGGAGGCTGCAAGTTGTAATGCAGTGTGACCAGTAGATCTTTCAACTGTTTTATTGCCTGGAGTGTAGAGTAACCTCTACCTCTTTCCTCTACCTATATTAGTGTATATAATTAAATGTGTATTTATTTCTCGTGTTGATGATTTCTTTTCGTTAATGTAAATGTAAGTAAAATCAAAGTAAAGGACCATTTTACGGGCATTACTGCATAATACAAAACTAGTTAGTTCAGCAACCGGCCCCGTTTTTCACAAAATACCGCACACAGATGTAAAAGCACTCCACACGAAATCCTCAACTCACAGTGTCGCTCCAAGCATTCAATTCAGTAGCTGGGCGACGGAACCATGTATTACCTGTCCAACATGAGGAACATGCGTAAGCAAGCCGGTCCAGAAGCAAAAACACTCCAGCTGCCTTAACAGCGCAACCACCAATAAACATTTTACATGGGACAGTGAGAGACAGTTTGTGTGATATTCACTGGCACAGGAACGAAGCATTATGGGGCTCCTTCCTTTGCCGTGAAGTTAAAACTGCTAAATAAATTTACATGCACTGGGCATATGGTGCTAGACCCATATGTGTATAAACCAACGGGCACTCGGTGGGTGTTATATGTGTATAAACCAACGGACACTCGGTGGGTGTTATATGTGTCATGCGGGTCGCCTGTACTTCCCAAAACACTTCCTGGTACCCGTTTTAGACTGGGTCACCCTGGGAGCCCATGTCAGTTTAAAGAAAGTCTACTCCACCTTGATGAGGATTCGAACCTATGAGCACCTACCTATCCGACAGGCCAGCAAGTAGTCAATCGCGCCACCGAATGCCATTGCAAGTACCGTAAAATGTCTCCTACTTCACAAACTCACCACAGTCATCATGATCACTGTCACTATCCTTATAACCAATATCGTGATAAAGATAATTATCATTATCCTCTTTATCATCGCCTTTACTTTATTATCATTATTGCCACCACTATTATGATCATCGGTATCACCACCACCATTACTATCACTTCTAGCATCACTGGCACCATCCTTACCATCATATTCAACATCATTATCATCATCGCCAGCATCAAGATTGTCAGCAATATTAACAGCTGTGGCTATAGCGTCATCATCATTGCCAGCCTGATCATGATTGTCATTGTTATCATCATTGCCAGCCTGATCATGATTATCATTGTTATCATCATTGCCATCATTACCATTATGGTTCCCAAAACAAGCTTATGCCCATCACCGCATATGTCCCCCTAAGCGAGTATATTCCATCTACTAGCCGTGGCTCTTCATGTTTGGGAAACTATATCAAGTCGATCGCCATGGCCATCCCAGGACAGGGATTAATCATACATTACCAAACCAGCACAAGGAGAAACCATACATTACCAGCCCAACACACGGTGAAACCATTCAGTACATGCCTAGAACAAGGCAAACCGTATATAACCACTCCTGCACAAGGAGAAATCATACATTACCAGCCCAACACAATGTGTAGCAATACATTACCAGCCCAGCACAAGGGGAAAAACGCATTACCAGTCCTGCACAAGTAGAAACCATATATTACCAGCCTAGCACAAGGAGAAACCATGCATTAGAAGCCCAGAAAACAATGTCAATTCGTAAATAACCAGCCAAATACAAGGAGAAACCATACATTTCTAGCCCAGCACAAACGGAAGCAATACATTACTGGCCCAGTACAAGAAGAAACCACATAATTCATTCACATTTTTGGGAGGCATTCTTTTGTCTCAAGATATTCAAAAATCCACCTTACAGTGTTCTTAAGCCGGCCGCAACCTCACGAGTGAGAAAGATCCACACAAATGCGATTATCCCAAGACACTTCTATTTACACACACTCTTTCCTCCTGTGGGATCGATTGAAATTTAATTTTCGTCACCATGGACTTGGGTGCTAATCTAATAACGGAACATACTGCCCTTGAAACATCTCAATTGGCCTGGCTTATTGGAGCTGCCCATGATAATTCTCAGGTCTCTAACGTGATTACTCACCTCAGACAGAAGGAACAGCAGTCTCGTTTTGTTTATTCGTTTCACTAGCGAACGATGCTTGAAGAAAGCTCAGGAGCTTTCGTGGCTGTAATCTGTGCATCAGGTCACCTGAAAGTAGATTGAAGCATTAATCCAGCCATTTCCGAGGGTTGTTTTAGGATGTATGTTCTTGAAGTGTGTCAATGCGATAGGAAACTGGACTTTCATTATCGTGATTAGGCTACCGTATGTTTTGCACAAGGACGAACATCATCGTCAGCATCATGTGTCGTGTCAACAGACATAATCGTTTGTGTCTCCCCATCTATCTCAATCTTTGGTTTCTGGATCAACTCTGCTGCTGATATTACTCCAGGGCATCGTTTTAACCCATCCAGCATCATTTCTCTTGGTCGATCTCTGCGTCTCCTCCTCTCGATCTTTCCAGTTGTTGCGATGTTCTCCAATGCCTCTCTTCTCTTCACATGACCAAAGAAAGCTGTTTGTCTCTTTCTTATTGTTGCATATAATGTTCTAGTTTTATGAGCCTTTTTCATGCAATCGTCGTTAGTTAATCTGGCAGTCCAAGGAATTCGCAACATTTGTCTTAGGAACCACATCTCTGTTGCTTCCAAGTTCTTGATAATCTGTGCATTTACATTCGAAGATTCACCGCCATACAGGAAAACAGGTTCTATATAACACTTCAGCACTCTCTTTATTACATTCAATGATAGTGAGTAGTCCCGATTAAATCCCAGGCATAAGGAAGATAATATTGTTCCTACCAGTACTTCTTTAGGGTAGACCCTCTCTCATAACCATAGATATTATACAATGTTCTGGGAATTGCCTTGGAATGAAAGGCGACGAGGAAAGTAACTGACCACCGCCTCATATGTGAAGGCGTAACAGCAGTATCTACTATGGGGACTATCTTTACTATTTACCACGCATTCAGTTGTCCCAATGTTTAACTTCTGTTTCCGTTCTCTCGCTTTCAACTCAAGTGTAGTCCATACACTTGCTAATATCTCTAGTAGTTATCTCTAAATGGGGAGTACACTGGTCTGATGGTTGCTGTCGCTATTACCAGTGTCCCGCGCTATCAAGCGAATCCAATCCATCTTATGAGGTAGTAATAGTTTACTTCCCCATGTCAAAGACAAGAAGTTAAAATTGTAGTAGAACTGACCGGTGTAGGGGTTGAAACCACAACCTCGGCATCAGCACACCGGAAGTTTAAGAGCGTGCGCTATTATCTATTGGGTCATGTTGACATTCCTTGAGGCTAATCCCTCTTTGGTGCTTTCCTTTATCAGCTTGTTTAACATGGTTTGCAGACCACTTCCAGGCGGCCATTAAGCTTGTTATCACAGCTTGACCTCATTCTAAGCAGGCATGTCTCATGCGAAGATAAACAAGGCTCGAAGCAGAACAGAGTACACCTCGTCGTGAACGTTATAATTCAACTGGTGACGCTCTGTCATGTAACAGGGATGTATGATCCTGTTTAGTCACAATATCATAAGAGAACATGTTCACTCATACAAAAGTATGGGTTGCATTTCTGACCATCTCCATCAAGAAACAAGCACATAACCCCTCCCCCCCCCACACACACACACACACTCACACACACACACAATAGCGCAAGCGCACACACTTCCGTTAAGGTTAGTTGCATATCCTTTACAGGACGTCGCAGTCAACACCAACATTTGTTGCTGTTATGATCTCTTGGCAAGTTTATGTTCAGTAGTATGTCATTGCTTTCTGAACTACCGTCGCCCATACCTTTTCGTTAAAAAACATCGTAAGGCGGTTTGCTGTAAAATCGACTGCAGCTTTGTTTCGAAGGCGGGTATGCGGTATTAGAAACTGCGCCCGGAACCGACACACACAGCCGTAGCTCGCTATATAAAATCTTCGCAGTAGTAGTTAATACTTGAACACAAACATCCGGTACTGTTATCCTTACAAACTGTTATATATTCATACGTCTGTGTGTGTGCGTGTGTGTGTGCGTGTGTTTGTGTGTGTGTATGTGTGAATCTGTGTGTGCGTTGTGCGAGGGTGTGTGTCTATGTGTGTGTATGTGTGTGTCGGTAGGTGTGGGTGGGTGTGTGTGAGTAGATGTGATGCGCTTGTGCGTGCGATTGCAGGTGTGTTCGTCTAAAAGAAATTCTGCAATCTAGACCGAATGACTTAGATGTACCACGTTAGGATAGCTTACAGAAAATTGAACCCCAGGGTCAAGTATCCTGGTGTGTAGCCTTCTGGAAACAAGCTGAAAATCTCGGAGGACCCGTGTACATTCTGCCCACGTAATAAACTCAGCGGCATTTGCAAATTGAAAACAGTAGGCAGAATAGGAATGTCTTCAGGCAAGTTTTACAATTAGAAAACTTACAATATCAAACATGTATAGAATATGTTATTCTAGTATATACTTTTTGTTTGTTTATTTGATTGCATAATCCTTACACGAAGTTGCAATCAACATCAACATTTTTCAGCTGCTTTTGATGTACTAGGCAAGATTACGCTCAATAAATAGTTTGCCATTGCTTTCTGAGCGGCCGGCTCACATACCCCGTAAGTTACCAACCGCTACCGATTCTCGTGCAGGTTACATTACTCACGAGAATATACGGGATATGGAGAAAGACGTTAACACCTAGGCCAGGGAGACCGGCAGAGACTTATTTAGACACTTATATCTTGAATAGGCCTCTGAATTCAAGCATTTTGTTGAACATTTCTCTTTGTGCGATGTCTACATATAGGTTGGAGTTTTTATCGAGGTAACAGTGAACAATAAGGTGGGGTGATGTATCAACTACATAAACACAGGGCGGTAATGGATCAACTAAATAAACAAAGTAGGGTGATGTATAAACTAAACAAATCTAATCAACTACACACGGAGCTGTGTTCTAGCCAATGCTGCGACTATCACACAAAGCCAAATCTGATTACAGTTTGGCAAACTCTACCCAGGCAACTAACTGAAAGCTAATGGTTGGCTTTTTCAGACTTGGAGCCCACCGAGAGAGATTACGCTTGATGATTTCAGGCGGTGGTATGGAGAAGGAGTATTTCTGTAGTAGAATTGATTCAGAAAACCAAGTTCCGAGATGTGTGGAGAGTTATGAGCGCTTGCGTCATTTGGCTAGGCACATAATAATGATGAGGTTACGAAGTGATACCATGTCAATATTGTGGCCGAGTGTCTAGAATGCCGAATTCTCCTTCTAGAAACCCGGGTTCGAGTTCTCGGTAAGGTGTGGATGTTGTTCTGACGGGGACAAAAAGAATACAATAGCCTGCACCGTTCGCGGCTGCTGCACTAGCCAGGCGGCGTTAATTCCTCAAGCTTAAGAGACTCCCCCCCCCCCCCCATCCCCCGCCATTCCCTTCAAGGTACTATATAAGCAGTACATAACAGTTCAATGACCTCTCTTATGAAAAAGGAGGGTTGAATCCCAAGTGTATAAACTAGGTCATAGCATAATAATAATGCGTTACAGCTCCCGTCAATGTTGACTTTTCTTCCTTGAAATGTCTGAACATTAGTAGCACAAACACAATCAGAATTGTAAGTCCCTTAGCCGTAATCACGTAGCAAGTCCGTTGCACAACGTCACTCTCATCACAGAGCGCCGAAAATATGCTCGATCCTTATTCATTTCACATGTCTGATGAATTGTCATGCACAATGTGTCTTCGATGTCCTGTTTCATTTCACATGTCTCATGAATTGTCATGCACAATGTGTCTCCGATGTCCTATTTCCATCTTCGTCTGGTCTACTCCTGCTCCCTTCTTGCAGGAACCACGCTTTCCATTACTGTTATTTCCAAACACTGTGTACTATGTAAGTCATTAAAGAAGCCTTGTACACGTCTCAAAGTGTATTGAGTAAATGATGCTAGCCTCGTATTTTATAGAATAAGCAGCTCTCGTTGGATGATGTGGTCAGTATCACGGTGACCATTTTTACTGTCAGTGTCATTTCACGTGCTGATTGGTCAGTTCAAATACGTATCTAGCATCCTATGCTCAGTGCGTGTCATTTCACGTGCTGATTGGTCAGTTCAAATATGTATCTAGCATCCCATGCTCAGTGCGTGTCATTTCACGTGCTGATTGGTCAGTTCAAATACGTATCTAGCATCCTATGCTCAGTGCGTGTCATTTCACGTGCTGATTGGTCAGTTCAAATATGTATCTAGCATCCCATGCTCAGTGCGTGTCATTTCACGTGCTGATTGGTCAGTTCAAATATGTATCTAGCATCCCATGCTCAGTGCGTGTCATTTCACGCGCTGATTGGTCAGTTCAAATATGTATCTAGCATCCCATGCTCAGTGCGTGTCATTTCACATGCTGATTGGTCAGTTCAAATATGTATCTAGCATCCCATGCTCAGTGCGTGTCATTTCACGTGCTGATTGGTCAGTTCAAATATGTATCTAGCATCCCATGCTCAGTGCGTGTCATTTCACGTGCTGATTGGTCAGTTCAAATATGTATCTAGCATCCCATGCTCAGTGCGTGTCATTTCACGTGCTGATTGGTCAGTTCAAATATGTATCTAGCATCACATGCTCAGTGCGCCTAGAACAGTAACATAAGTTTCATTACAGTTGACTGACATAGTTACTTCCTCGCCTGCACAGTCGGGAGAGAACATTTTAGTTGATAACTCTCCAATCATCTCTGCAATCTTATCATGTAATGAACTTGATATTACTTATACTATTATTTGTTGCCAAGCTGTTTAAGGTTTCCACGTGCATCCTTTTCTGTCTTATTTTGTAGCTCTTGAAAAGTATTTTCCCCACACACCGTGACAATTTATTCTTCTTCCTGCGTCGCCTTTTCCGCCTGAACTTCTTCTTCTTCTTCTTCTTCTTCTTCTTCTTCTTCTTCTTCTTCTTCTTCTTCTTCTTCTTCTTCTTCTTCTTCTTCTTCTTCTTCTTCTTCTTCTTCTTCTTCTTCTTCTTCTCCTCCTCCTCCTTCTTCTTCTTCTTCTTCTTCTTCTTCTTCTTCTTCTTCTTCTTCTTCTTCTTCTTCTTCTTCTTCTTCTTCTTCTTCTTCTTCTTCTTCTTCTTCTTCTTCTTCTTCTTCTTCTTCTTCTTCTTCTTCCGCTTGTGCTTATTTTTTAATCTTTTCTTTCGTTCGCCTCATGTTGAATGTCTATATCTACAATGTCGTCTCTTGTTTGAATGTCAATGCGAACGTCTGTATTTCATTGCTCCTAAGGTTTTCATAAATGATTAAGAAACACCTGCAGATATGAAAACCTCGATATTTGTTTACGTCTCTGTTCACAATATTCTCAACATGTTTCTAAAAAAAAATCTCATCTGCCTTAAGGGGATTATATTTAAAACTGTATTAGCCCATCTGCATTGGGTTTTAATATAATTTAGCAGAACTAAGCGGCACTTCTCATGGTTTGTAGCGAACTTAGTATTTAAACGTGTGGTCTATAGATGTACGGAAATGACCTTAGAATAATAAATACATGTACAATTATTGATCGGTGCTTATTGTGAGGGGAGGAAAGACGTAGAGTTCAGAGAGATCGTTTTGCAAATTTTGATATACACATCTTAGTATCCTGATCAATATTACGAACTCCACGCACTGCGCTAAGGTTTTCCTAACGTGATCTAAATTAAAAGAGACACTAATGGATAGTGTCTTCATCATCATCACCACATGTCATGCCGATAAGCATGGGCAGTCATGTTCGCCATGTCATGTAATTTCTATAGTCTACGAATAAGTCTATGCTCTTGTCAAGAATATGCCACACGGCCAAGCCATTCAGGTGTCTTCACTGAACTCTGAAAATGGTTCTGTAAACCAATAAACCAATCAATCAATGAAGTGTGTGTGTGTGTGTGTGTGTGTGTGTGTGTGTGTGTGTGTGTGTGTGTGAGTGAGTGGGGGGGGGTCATAATGGTAACAATTAAGACTCATTTACTGTCACCATGATCGTCAGAATGTTTTAGTGTCATGTAGCACCAGGCACAGAGCCCAGAGGATACACGTTGTCCATGTTCCGTCTGTTGTTGAAGATTATATTATCAGCTCTTTCAATCAGGTTTACTGCACCAGCTATTTCCACAATTGTCAGTGGTAAATCGATGTCAATGATTTTCTTCGCTCTTGTTCTATTTAAGTCATTGCATTCTATGGTAGGTCTCCCCAGATAATGGCAGATCAACAACATTTGAGAGACCACACTTGCACTGTCTACATTAGTTTACTTACCGAATTTTACAACTTTCAGAAATAACTAAACACTGGTTTCATCTTCATATGTATTTATGTAGGTGTTTCCCCCCTCTTACATTAGGAATTTTATCACCGCCCTAGCCGTTGAATTCTCCATTGTTAAGGATAATAGTTGCTATAGTAGTTCCGGTAAGTAGGGTATATGGCGCCGTGCGTCAAAGCAGGAGAATTCTTTGAAGAAACACTGTTTTTTTTCAGATTTTGTCCTAGCCCCAAGCACGCACTGAAGCAGGCAGGCTATGGCGGATCAGCACTCAATTGGCCGGGGGCTGCGCAGCTTGAGGCGGGCGGTAGCTGATCAGTGACACCTGTAGGTGTCTCCCACCGTAGAGGCTACCCGTGGCGCCCCATGTCTACGCCAATTGACAAGGACTTATAACCCGTAAATAAACCCGCTACCTCTCACGTTGATTCCGAGACCGGTTAAGAACAGGGATGGAGTTATACCTCTCCATAGCACAAAGCCTGGACTAAAATATACAGACTATGTGTTGCCCATGCAGCATGATCCCTCTCTCGGCCTGCCCAGTTCACTCTAGAGGAAAGATAACAGTAATATATCTGGAACAAGACAAGCTGCAGAAACTGCAGGATCAGCAAAGCAATGGTGTAACTGTCTGCCTATCGGAGCTTCGATCCTAGACCAGCTGCCAACCAAGGCTTAGGGCCTGGGCTGCCCTGTCATGACATTTTGTCTTTAGGTTGCATTACCTCGCACCAGGATAAGGCTTGTACCCTCTCAATTGAGCTCTTCCACTCGAAGCCGTTGGCACAATATGGGGTGTCGGGTTTGGTAAGCAGAGAGAGAGAGAGAGAGAGAGAGAGAGAGAGAGAGAGAGAGAGAGAGAGAGAGAGAGAGAGAGAGAGAGAGAGAGAGAGAGGGGGGGGGGATGGGACTTGTTGAAAGGTTCAGCAGATACCCCTGGTACCAGGTATCTGATATGTGGTGACTTCAATGCACGCGCCAAAGAGTGGGGCAGGTCTGGAGAGAACAGATAGGGTGTTGCTCTTGCTGAGGCCTTGTTTGAGATAGATATGGTATGTATAAGTGAACCAGGCTGGAAAAGAGATCGGGGGACCCTGACATGGTCATCGACCTGGCAGTTGTATCCCAAGAAGTGGCATCAGACATAAAATGGAGTGTCCTTATGAACCATAGAAGCGACCACCTCCCCTGTTCTGTATTGATACCTAAGTCCAGCACAGTCAGGGCTATAAGAGCCCGCAGAGCAATCAGTTATGATTGCGACCACTCTTCGCTCTTGGGGCGCCATTAGATAACAGGGACGGTCTAAATCAGTGGTTCTCAACCGGTGGGGAATTCCCCCCCCCCTGGGGGGGGGGGGGAATTTTAGGTTTCCGGGGGGGGGGGGAATGAAGATTATCTCAAGATCATGTTAATACAAGAACCGATTACTTGATCTTGTTTTTCCCTTCATACTTTACGGTTCTGTACGTCTCACCCTTCTAAAATTCATTTTATAAAGTAAGTAGACCCACAAATCACGTTTTATGTTGACGTCTAGACTTGTTTTAGTAGTGCTTCCATTATTACGTATATTGTGTAGGGGCAGGAGAGGGGATTTTTAGGTAGGAAATACGAAAGGGGGGGGGGAATGACGTTCTGAAAATATGGTGAAGGGGAGCACGGGCCAAAAAAGGTTTAGAACCACTGGTCTAAATCAACGAGAAGTATCTCCACCCAACCACTATGGTGGATACCAGAGGTGGAGAAATCATGGAGGGAAAAGACGGCGGCCATAAGGAATTGGCAGAGGGTGCGTAGAGGAACACAATTCAGTTGACCCAGAGTTGGAGGAGGCTGAAAGGTATGAAAAAGTAAAGATGTTGGATTTTACACTCAAGGCAGCAGATGCAAAAAAGGACGACGTAGGAACAGTTTATAAATGAAGTCGGTGGGGATGTGACATTGGGTAAATTCTGGAGGGAGGCTACACCGGCGGATGAACAGACAGACGATGCCCGGTACGCATGGCAATGTTTATGATGATAACAACCAACCTATGACAACTGACCAGGACAAGAGGAGGCTTTTCTTGCACGATATTTAACCCAGACGGATCAGAAGAATAGGGCTATTACAGATATGGTAAGAAAAGCCTTGTCACCAGTCACTTGGAAGAAGTAATGTAAGGTTAAGGTGGAGGATATTAGACGGGTATTGAAAAGGGTTAATGACACAAGGCCAGGCCCGTATGGGGTGAGGTACTCCCATATAAGTAACATGAATAATGGGGACTTGGAGGAGATGGCTCTTTGTTTCAACCTAAGTATGAATAAGGCGGAAATACCCCAGGATTGGCTGCACAGCTACCTGGTCCCACTCCCAAAGCCAGATAATGATCACTCCAGACTTATCTGATACCGAATCATAACCCTGCAAAACACTTTCTGCAGAGTCCTCGAAAAGATAATAGCCCGCAGGCTCCAGCGACATTTGGAAAGTCGTAATCTGCTTCCCAAATGGCTCGGGAGTTACCGGCCTGGAAAGTATACCTGTGCCAATGCGAAAACTTTTGCATTTGATGTCTATTAGGGCTTCCATGTTAAACAAGAGACTGTTGTGGTAGCTCTTGACCTGGAGGATACGTATAACATGGTCAGGTATGATCTGTTGATATGCCCTCTGTTGGACATGGAGGTCTGCCCTTGCCTTGTCAGATATGTTGCGGCAGTTCTTTATGAGAGTAAGGTTCCACTGCGTGTGGGTTCCTGGATTTCTAAACCATGTACTATTACACCTGGGTTGCCACAGGGATCTGCCAAGTCCCCAGTGCTCTTTAATGTCTACACCAGCAAAGTCGCAGCTGTTGAGTCACCAGGTGCTGGTAGAATCTGGATATTTGCAGATGATGTGCTGGTGTACAGACAGGGCAGGGATACGGGACAGTTCGGCTGCAGACTTACAGATGGCAATAAATAGGGTGTCGGATTGGTTTCAGGGTCGTAAGGGCCATCAGAAACCCAGACAAGACATCGGTTGTGTAGTACTCCATGAACAACCGGATTGTGAAGACAGATGTCCTGTGTATTATGTTGAATGGATGTCCTCTTAGTAGAGAGAGCGTAACTTGAAGTATTTAGACACCTTTGACAGGTGTATGTCTTTTAAGGATCGTGTGGAGGCTTTGGTGGTGAAGGCTGGTAGGGGACTAAATACATTAAGAGCTATGGCAGCAACCGGGGTAGAGCATATGTTGTTTTACAGGTTCTTTCTGCGATTAATTATATCAGTAACTGAGTATGGTTTGGGGCTGCTGACAGTATCGAAGAGCCAGCATGAATAGGTTGGAGCGCATACATAATGCAGCCATGCTGGTGATCCCTGGGGTCCCCAGGTGCACAAAGGACACATCAATCATATGCATGAGGCATATCCTGGCGCTACCAACAATGGCGGATAGGCATAAAGTCCTTCTAGCCAAATTGTACCTGAGAGTTGCTGCAAATAGGGATCATCCCCTGCAAGAAGCCATGAATACGATCAAGGGTCATAGACTAAGACGAGGTAGATATGGATGGCACAAGCAGAAATATCTACACGTCAGGTGTTTGATCTAGAGACCATCAATCGTGAAAAAGAGTGGGTTGAAGTACCGGAAGACATAACGGACTAGCACTATGTAATAGTGACACTGGGTAGTGAGTGTAGAGAATGGGTAGTGGGCCGTACAGAGTTTAGGGTGCAACAACTGATCCAGAGTAACACACATCAAGGTGACGTAGTGATCTACACCGATGGGTCAGTGGTGAGAAACAGATAGAGTAGTTGCGGTTTCATTGCGAAAGCTAATGGACTATAATTTTCTTAAAAAGGAGAGTCTGGCATATGAGGCCACGACTTCCAGCATGATAATGGAGGTCAAAACAGTCACAGCGGCATTCCATTGGTTAGAGGAGACTACTGCAACATACACTGTCTTCATCACAGACTCAAGGAGTATGATTAGTAAGGTGGAGAAAGGAATGTCTCGTGTGGAATGGCTCCTTCGCTTCAGAGGTCACAAATTGTGAGAATTGTTTTGATTTTTTGCCCTGGCCGTGCGGAAGTGCGGGGGAATGAACAGACCGATAGGCTGACAGGTAATGCACCTCTTGTGGGTAGATTACTTATGGACAAGGTGGAGGCGGTCGTGCGCCTGTGAGATCCTTGTGGAGAAAGTGGGGGAACAGATTGAGAACCCCCTATGTGGAAAGGATGAGATTGCGAGGGATTGACAGTGGTTCTGGTAGAATCTCAAAAGCTGAGAGGGAAGACCAGAAGAACTTTCAGTCAGATAGCAGGTAGGAACGATTAGTAGTGTGACTCTTCGCTGGCTGTTGAACGAGGGGACGGAGCACATATGGGAATGTCCTGAGTGCTGTGATATCAGTTCTTAGCTCAACTCAACTCAACTCAACTCAACGCTCCAATGCGTGAACATTGTTTATTAATTTGTTTCACTTGCTTTATAATATCATCATTGCGGTCTAGTGACACAAACGTCGGTTACTATCTCATAAAGTTAATGATTCGATCACAAGTAGGGACATTTGTATTCAAAATAAGCTTATGATACCTTACCCTCAACTGATCTTTACCTGCGTACCTGACTCGTACCATTTCTGGACATGCTCGAAATAAAATATTACTAGTTTTATGCTGTGGCCTTTTGGCAATTGACAGACTGAAAGAATATGCAGTAATATCCACTGGATAGATAATTTAAAAACAAGGATGTCATCTCATAATTATTTAATAGGTTACGACAGAATGAAGAAATGAACAATCAACACTTTAATCTTCACTTATAATTGATGATGCACTTTTCGAACTTGTACCTTAAGATTTTAAAATCACATTAGATTCGTCTTGAAAGGCACACCAACGAACTCGTAGCTTGGTGAAAAGGAGAAAAATTCAAGAGAGATATGACAAAAATAAACAAATCTCCCACATAAACAACTTGTAACTTAATAGCAAATAAAAGGGAGAAAGCTTGGAGGGACAAAAATAAATAAAAGTCCCACATAAATAACTTGTAATTTAATAACTAATGAAAGAAAGGAAACTTGGAGCGCGTTTTGGCAAAAACACATAAAAGGGATATATAAAACTCTCAGGGAGAAAACTGCAGTGGAAATAAAACAAAGAAATTAAAACAATAGAAAAACCATGAGAAGCAGTGTTGGTATAATCATCATCATCACGTGGCCAGCCAACAGGCCTAGTCGTTCATGCCTCTCCATAGATCTCGGCCTTTGATGTTCAGGATTAACTTTGCATCTACTATTCTTGCAAGCATCCTTTTCTGTTCATCCTGCAAACTTTCATTATGTTTGCTTCTGCCTCTTATACCACTATTATTTTCAATCGTCACGATGTTTTCTACTAAATCACTTTTCATTACATGACCAAAGAAAGCTATTGTTTAGCCTCTTTCACCTTCAAATTAATTTCCTGTATGGGTGAAACAGTGGTCAGCCGTTATTTATGGCTGTTTCAGTTACAGTATTATTATTCCGAGCCAAGGATGGACCCTAATATAACTTCTCTTTGAGGTTAAACAGGGTAGGGTAAACAGTATAATCGAACAATAGTTCTACTTTCAATGGCCTCTTCCAGCCATAGTTAGTGACTCTGGCAGCCCATGGTGTTCACATCATTCGTCTTCATTGCTTCCAAACTTCTTCCTGCTTTGTTTCATTTGTCACGTCCCACAATTTACTTCCATACAGCAAACCAGGTTCAATATAACATTTTACTCTGTTTCTGACATTTAGTGATGTTGACTTGTTGAATAAGATACTTTTTATTTTCCAAACAGCAGCTTTTGTTGACCTATTTTTATTTCTAATCTCTGTTAAGTATCTTCGGTCTAATGTTATGATTGCCCCTAGGTATTTACATTGATTAACTTTTCCTTCACTTGTTATATCATATTTCTGTTTCTTTGATATAACCATTGTTTCTGTTTTCTTGATGTTCAAGAATGGCGTTGAACGATGTTGAACTGGCAGACAGCGGGTACTACGTCTAGTTAAAGAGGATACTTCTTTGATGGGTCTTTGTATGGCTGTTAGTCAATGCAAACTTGTTCCTTCAGAAAGGCGTTGTCGTAATTTAGAGACAGCATGTTCGAATATTTTGGACGCGTTATGAGAAAGAAAAAAAAACATTGGGAGAACCTGGTGACAACTGGCTAGATTGAGGGGAAAAGAACAAGTGGAAGGCAGGGAAGTAAATACCTGGATGACTTGGCCACGCGGCATGGTCGAGACAAGAACACGTAGCAGATCGACGACTTTGGTGATAGTATGAGATGGCGAAAGGTGATAGCCCACGCTTATCGGCATTGCACATGATGATAATGATGATGATGATGATGAGGAGGAGGAGGAGGAGGAGGAGGAGGAGGATCATCATCATCATCGAATTAAGCTGATGCTATAGCTTTCAATGTTTTTATTGTATATGGTGACCTCTGATCTCTGCTTCTTTCCATTACTTCTATGAGAACCAATCAATATCTGTTGATGTCGTTCTTATGCTATTCTTAAACTATTGCCGCGCGACTCTACAAATGTGCCTTCAGTATATCGCATCCGGCAAGCAATATTTCATTACAATCTGGTATAATTTCCTAGCAATGTGATAGCTATGTGTATTTTTAGTTCCTTAGTGATTTTCTTCTTCCTTGCTGACAATCTAGTAAGTTAATTGAGCAGATTTTATTGAATGTTCTGCACTTGTGTTAAATGTTAATGTTACACGTGTTATTTTGCTTTGCTGTATTCCTGTATCTTTATATCAGTTTGATTTACAAATCAATATACTCGGCGGTCATACCAAAAGCACGTTATTAAGTGGGACATGCTATACCTGGCGTTGTAAAGGTCTTTCTTTCATTTTGTTGTTTTCCGTATAGAGGTGTGTCGTGATGTTATGTGGCAGAGATTTAATCATTACTTGTAGGCTAGATGTGTAGCTGATTTTGTGAGGTTAAGTTTCTAACGGCTTTCTTAACGCCTTGAATCTGTCTTTTCCTCATTCATTCTCTTTCTCTACTGTTCTAAAGTCAGTTGTAATATTCTGACCTGATTCACGACTCTGGTGATCGCATGAGATGGCTAAAGATGACCGTCCACGCTAATCAGCATGGCACATGATGATGATGAAAGAATCACCAAGTCTATTATAATTGATTCTAAACAGAAACACACAAAGTTTTAAGCAACGACTTATCAGTCTATTCACACACTTTCTAATCAGAATACCACTCAGGACAAATGAAGAGTAAAGTGTAGTTGCTTACCGAAGACTCATGAGTCTATTCGCACATCTTGTAAACAGAAAACCACAAGGGATCAGTGACTAAAGTTTACAGGTTAAGCCGAGACTCAAGTCTATTCATACAACATCTAAACAGAATACTACAAAAGAACAGATCAGTGAGTTAGTCTGTCAATGATAAGGCGAGTAAGCATCTTAGAAGAGATTGTCAAATAAATTGCTTCGCGAATGAACTGCGCTGCAGTGAACAGAAACTAAAAGAACTCGACAGAACGCAAGTATTGCATACATATTCTCCACAGTGAACTTACAACTTGGGTTGTTACCATTTGCTGTGTCCCTGTCTGATTATATTAAAGGCTGAAATTCCAAATTTCGGGGCCGATATTTCCAAACGTTATTCATTGGATAACTTCCACTGTACCTTTGTTTGTTTGTTTTATTTTTTCCCTATTTGTAATTGTTAATTATCGTGTTATTTCTACTTGAAACATCAATATATTTGTTAAAATTATGGAAATAATTAACCCTTTTTTTAACAGTAAATTACAACTCACAGAGACAAATTTCTGCTACAAAACCCTATGTCGATTAACAGTTAAAACATCAATGTTTTCTATTCGTGTTGCGATCATGGCAAATTGCATATTTTATATTGCTCTTGTAGTAATTTCAACAAACGAAAGACGATAATAAAGGCATAAACTGCTCGTTTATAATACTTGCCGGCACTCTGCTTGCTTTCATTTCCATCCCCTCTTTTAATCCTAAAAATGCAAAGTGCGCATGCTCTCTGGGCACTTCCGGCTTGGTCCTACTGGAATCAAAACCAGCCTGTCCTGCCAAGCATCTTTCTGCACGCTCATCCTCTTGCCCTCAAGTACTTCAGCCGAAAAACATCGTGCACAGACATCTCAGAGGTGACTTCGGTACACTCCCACTCTGTTTGCGCCTAAGAAATTGTCTCCGGTATCTCATGCGCTGATTAATAACAGCCATTGTGCTTCTCATATATCACACATTGATTATACAAGAGCGGTTGTTTCCAATGCATCATATGTTGATTGTATAATACAGATTGTTTACCAGATATTTTGTTTCTATGAAAGAGGGTTTTCCCATTGAACACAAGCTGATTTTGCAATATAGGTTTTGCCTGTATATCAGATCTTGATATAAAATGTAAAAAACCGTTGATTCCCATTGATCACGTATCTACAATTATAGCGTCCTGTTTTCATATATATCACGTATTGATTAATAATATAGCCTTTCCCCTTATACATGACATTAATTACAAATATAGATTTTCTTTTCCACTTACCATGCATGTATTCATAACGAGGTATTGTTTCTCATCTACCTCATATTTCTTGCCACCGGAGGTTTCGTTTCCCATCTCTGTCACATGTAATGATAATATCCTTGTACACGCTGTGAAACATGGTGGGTATATGGTGCTAACCTCTTATGTTGCAGACCAGCCGACACTCGGTGGGTGATGTGGCCAATGTCCGGTCGTCCACCAGTACCTCCTAGAACAGTTCCTGGTATCCGCTTTAGGCTGGGTAGACATGGGTTTGAACATGTTACAGTTTATCGCATGTCCTTTATAGAACGGCGCAGTCAACCGCTGCAAGCTTTGGCTGTTTGTTTGTTTGTTTGTTTGTTTGTTTGTTTGTTTGTTTTTGGTTGTTTTTATTGTTAAATCTTCAATCGCTTGCTTTGAACTCGATTTTTGCGTGTGAACTATCTTTCGCTATTACCAGTGTCCCTCGGCACTCCGACGAACCCACTCCGACTTCTGAGGTACTTGTACTTTACGTCCCCAAGTCAAGAATGAGAAGTCAACATTTTATTCCAGCTGACCGGTGTAGGGGTTACACCCGCTAACTCCCCACACCGGAAGTGTAAGAGCAAGCGCGCTTATTCGTTCGGCCACGCTGACCTTCTGGCTGTTTGTGATCTTTATTTTTCCCGCATATCCTTTACAGGACATCACTGTCAACATCAGCATTTTACCGCTGTCGTTGATTTCTTGGCAAGATTACGCTCAGTAGTTTGCCATTGCTTTCTGAGCGGCCGGCTTACTTATCCCGTAAGTTACCAACGCGGCGAGAACCGCTTGCAATTCTCACGCGCTGCGTTACCCTACATGGATAAACGGGATTACGGAGAAAGTCGTTTAACTTCTTCGCCAGGGAGACGGCGTTTGTTACATTCAGCAGTCACTAGGGACATCAGGCAAGGAGTGAGTCAGGGCTGTGTACTGTCACCATATTGGTTTAACCTGTACGCCGAAAATATAATGATACATGTCAGAGATGATATAACCAGGGAGCATTATGATGCCCTAAATATCGGTGGGCATGACATACCAGAGATTCGATATACTGAGGATACAGTATTATTATCCACATCACATAATGGTAGAGAAAACTTATATCCTTAACCTAAAACAATAGTGAAAATTACAACTTATATCTTAACATAGCAAACACAAAGATAATTCATACATAAAAAAAAACTAATATGGGGGAATAAATATATTTGAATAACGAAGACACAAACAATAGATTGCACGATTTACTGCCTGGCATATTTCGCTGCATCTCGTCAGGTGCATGTCGCCAGTGGCCATGTTGTGTCCAGAGACACTGCATTTCGCGTGTTGTTTAGAACACAAAATACTTGCTTGTTAAAATTTGCAGAAGCAATTATGATCTATCAACGCAAGCCAGAATTGTGTAAACAGAAAGACATGTTAGTCAGCTTAAAATTACCGTGGTAGATAAGTGACATTACTGTGCGAAATTGTGTATATTTCAACTTGAAGGATTTATCTAGTTAATTTCACGTAAGTTGTGTGATTTCTGCAGTATGTACCTGACGAGATGCAGCGAAATATGCCAGGCAATAAATCGTGCAATCTATTGTTTGTGTCTTCGTTATTCAAATTCACTAGGGGAAAACATTGTTTTGAATAAATATATGTTAATGGGGAAAAATTACAGGTGGTAGAAAATTTCGAATATCTTGGGTCATTAATTACCAACAATGGTCACACAAGGAAAGAAATTAAAAGACGAATATATATTACTCTTCAAAAACTAATACAACTTAATAAATTGTCGCGTGGGACAGAGAGACCTACATAAAAAGGGGATTTTTAAGGTCATACATCTTTCTTATTGCAACATACGCCTGTGAGACCTGGACACTTACTAAACAAGCTTTTCAGCGCATAAATGCCTTGGAATATAAATGTTATAGTCGGCCCTAAGAATAGCTTGGATACAGAAAACAAACAAATGCACCCATACCACAAGATCTGAATATTGAAGTAGGTTGGTTACTAAAGACGATAAAACAAAGAAAAGTTTAATATTTTGGTCACTTGAAACGTAATGAAACTTTGAAGAGAGGAAGAGGAAGGCCAAAGAGAAGGTGGGTGTAGGATGTGGCAGATGATCTCCAGATGGGTGTATCAGACGCGGGACATCTTGCTTATGATCGAGAGGTTTTCCGGAAGGTTGTTATGGGAGCGAGGTTCTGCAAAGGACATGCTACTAAATGAATGAATGAGTAATTAGGAAGAAGGAAATACCGCAATAAAATAATTACCATCCCGTGTCTTGCCGGCTGGCGTGGGCGATCATGCCTCACCACAAATTACGATCTCCAACGTATAGATCAATTCGTGTGTTGACTCCTTCCGTGCCATGACACAAGACTGTTAAGAATGTGTTCACGCAGTAGTCCTCTATCTCTCTTTCCGACAATCTTTCGGTTGTCACAACATGTTACAGTTTTCGTCTTCTCATAACGTGGCCAAAAAACGAACGGGGATTGCCTCTTTCTGATGTTTGTGATAAGTTTTCTATGCAACTCAGCTTCCCTTAAAACATCCTGATTGCTCTTTTTGGCTGTCCAAATAATTTTTAGCATTGTTCTATAAAAACACATCTCCAAGGCTTCCATGGATTTTTCCGCATGTGTACTAATTGTCCAGGTCTCGCAGCCGTATGTTAAAACTGGTTCAATGTAACATGCAAGAACTCTTTTTTTTTCTGACTTTCAAGGACAGTGACTTATTGCACAAAATGTTCTTCATTTGATAGTATGCAATTTTTGCTTGTCCTATTCTGCTCTTTATCCCAGTGATGCATCTTCCATCTGATGTTATCCATGTGCCTACATATTTGAATTTCTACACTTGCCCCAAAATAACGTCATGTACTGTAATTGCACACCTAGGCACAATATGTTTCTTTGATATCACCACAACTTCTGTCTTACTATTAATTAAACTAAGGCCCAGTCTTTCACTTTCTACAACCACTGTATATATCATTTACTGTAGATCGTTCTGATTTGTTGCTATCAAGACGATGTAGTCAGCATAACGTAAGTTATTTATATTATGTCCACCAACCAGGGTCCCTCATATATTTTTCTGTAGATCTCTTTATATTTTCACTGTACAGTGAGAACAAATCAGGAGCCAATACACAACTTGTCTGACGCCCTTCTTTTTACACCGAAATGTTCTACAAGGTCGTTGATTCTCATGGCTGCTTTGTGCTGCCAATATTTATTCTTTATTATCTGAAGATCTTTGCCGTCAATGTTCAGTTCCTCTAGTAATTGTATTATTTCTTCATGCTTCTCTTTGTCAAATGCTTTTGTGTAATCTATGAAGCGTAAGTACAGATCTGTTTTTACTTCTATTCTCCCTCCACAAGTCCACATTGTTCATCACTAATTTCTGGTTTAATCTTGTTTCTTATTCTGTTCATAATTATTCTGTGTAACAGCTGTGTCGTGTGGCTCATAAGATTTATTGTGCCATACTCTTCACATTCTAAAGTGCCTGGTTTCTTTGGCGTAACTATAAAGATGGATTTTAATAGGTCGTTAGGAGTGTACCAACTATTGTAGATGTCATTTAGAAATTGAGTCAGTACTTCTATTCCAAAACCACCCAGAGCCTCAATTTCCTCTGCTGTAATATTGTCTGGACCGGGTGCCTTTCCTTTCTTTATGCGATATAGTGCATCTTCAACTTCCGCAGCAAATATTGGAGGAACCTTCACCAATGTTTTGAATATTTACATTCGGTCTCCTATCATCATACAGCTCTTCCAGATATTCCGTCCATCTATTGACTATATCATCTTGTACCATCATTGTTGCACCGTCCTTCGATTTTAAACATCCAATGGTTGTTTGTGTTTTCCCACCTGTTATTATATTTATGTGTTGATACATGGAATATGAGTCTTTTCTCATATATTTTCCCAGTTTCCATGCACTGTCACAATGTAATATACACAAGTAAATGGGAATATTATTAAGCAAGTGAATCTGTACAATTATCTTGGAACAGTCATAACATCTGATGGAAGATAAATTGAAGAAATTAGAACAAAAATCGTCATTGCGAAGGTAGCCTTTTGCAAGATGGAAAACATACTGACAAATGAAAAGATGTCATTTGCAACGAGAAAAAGAGTGTTGAAGTGCTACATAGAACCAACACTTCTGAATGGATGTGAAGCGAGGACAATGAGCAGACAAGTTGAAAAACATTTGATGGTTGTGGAAATGTGGTTTCTGAGCAAAATGCAAAGAATACCATGGATAGACAGAAAAACCAATTGCCAAGTGCTTCAAGAAACAAATTAAAACCGTAAACTAATTAGAGAATTTAGACGAAGACGGACAACATTTTTGTACGTTATAAGAAGAAATAAATTGGAGAACTTGGTGTCAAATGGCAAAATCAAGGCGAAGATAACAAGGAGAAGGCAGAGAAGTAAATACCTGGATGGCTTGGCCACGCTGTATGGTCGAGACAAGAACACTGAGCTTATCTACGACTCTGGTGATCGTGTGAGATGGCGATATAAGAACAATGAGCTATTCCACGACTCTGAGCTCATTTAACGTTCTATCATTCCATGTACCTATTTTAAATTTATTTGAGTTATCATGTTGCTATCAATAGCTGAATGAAGGTTTGGTGTCACCTGTGGCACCGGAAGAGGATGTCATAAGACAGCTATTAACGTCGTTCACTGAATCTGAAATGTATTTTGTCATGAAGTCTTAGGAAAAATAATATGGCGTTTCCCCTTTCCTTCCACATCCACATGGGAGTTTGTTACCTCTACCTTTGACAGCCATGTCCGACTGTCAGGACAAGTGAGTGCCCTGTTCTACTCAGCTGCAGAGTTGTCCACATGTCCCTGTGAATACTCGGTCCCCAGGGCTGCGTTAGCCACACCTTGGTGTATTTCCCATCCTCTACCTCTAGGAAGTGCATTTGAGATTTTCCCTTCCTAAAGTTCTGATCTCTTAAGGCCAAAACTCTTCAGTACTTTTAGAGGACGATTTTATTACGGTACGATACGTTGTCGAAATATCAAGAGGGAAGCTTACTCGCGAGCTTCTCTCAGTCTTTTTTTCTTTTGTCCCTCACTGCTCTATGTCGATGGATGCGCAGGCTTGTTTGATGATTGGTTTACGAAATAGGGCTCGCTCGGTCGCTTAGTATGCTGAGGTGTTGTGCGTTCTTAAGATGTTGATGACTCCGTGGATTAATCTTTTTCGTAGTCTTCCCATGACTCTTTATGTTTCCATTTTCATGTTGTATGCTCTTGCTACTGACGACATTGGGTTCATTCTCACTGGGTGAGTCAGTTTTGTTTATTTCTTTTACATCCTTCATACAGATATAAAGTATTCACATGGCAGATATAGTTCTTGTGGTGTGAACCGCTAGGCCTTCACATTGTCTACGGTATAAAGTTGTGAAATGGTCAATTCGCTTCCTCTTGTCAAACAAGATGGGAACTGGCCTCCCTACGTTATTATGTCATAGCTTAGAACATGTGAAGATCTAGCTCGTGACGCCCTAACGGTTGTATCTGCCTCTTGACATTATATACCGTGTAATGTCTTCCAGCTTCTCTTTCACAAGCCTGTCTACCTACAAGTACTGAACCCTGTTACTTCCAGAAATGAATCCGGGTTTAAACCCCATGAGCAGTCAGATTAGCAGCAAGCGAGGCAACCGGGAAATTAATTCTTCCTACCAGAAGGGAACCAGTTCCCACAGAAGATGGAGTAAGCTGATTAATTTATGATCAGAATGACAGTAGGGGAACATCAACACATTGACGTGCAGGCGGTAGTCTTATGGATCGTGCATTTGACAGATTTATCGAGTTCGTGCTATCTCCTTGGACAAAAGACAGTGTCCTCTACTCCTCAATGACTGAGAGATTATCTGACTAACAGACCATGAAAATGCAGACAGAACATATCACAGACGTTGGGCTCTTGCAACGGAGCATCATTGGAAAGGGATGAACTGGTAATACCATTTTAATAACTAAAAACATTAAAGAAAATCACGTGTTGATGCTCTCCGTCCCCTCCAAACTAAAAACACTAAAGAAAATCACGTGTTGATGCCCTCCGTCCCCTCCACATATACATGAAAATGTTGTGAGTTGTAAAACTACTGGATGATAAACTGAAAGGAATTACATACCACCAATTTCCAGGCCATATATACCGCAGTTGAAAATTGCACCTGATTTTGAACGTGTTTATTTATAGGCTTGAGAAGCCTGTAGAGTATATTGTAAACACCATTTCTCTTTCTCTTATTACTTCCTCTTTCGGGTGAGTGATTCGAGCCTAGTTATGCACCTCAAAGGTCAGTGTGTCCGTTTCGGCATGCATATGTACAAGGGTTGCTTCTCCCAGACAGATCCCAAAGTAACGGGCTCTATCTACCGTAGGAAGATTTATCTTTCCTAACAATTTTGCGACGGCATTGGCCTTACTGTCAATTCTTTGTTATGCCCTACTGCCGTAGGACTAGACACCAATGGATCTTGAAAAAATTCCCATCGCAAAGCTCTGATCGAAACCGGTGCCTTCTGAGCCTGAGGGGGACACCCTAACCTCCCCCATATAACTCCCACAATAACTCTTCCATATAACTCCCCCCCCCCCCACATAACTCCCCCACATAACTCTCCCCAAATAACTCCTGCAAATAACTCCCGCACATAACTCCCCTACATAATTCCCGCACATAACTCCCCACATAATCCCCACACATAACTCCCCCACAACATTGTAATATTCAGCAATCTCAGTTAAAGACAAATTGTATAGAGACCTTAATACATCAGTAAACAACATACACGTTCATCTCTGAAAAAAGGAGCCAAGATCTCAGACATACCACGTATAGAAGAAAAATAATTATAAAACGAGGAAACATTGTGAAAGGCCAAGATTCTAAATCTCAAAGAAGGATGCCTCCATTAATAACCATGCTGTCGTTTGTAACCTATTCCAGTGTGTGTTCAATCAATTGTTGTCCCTGAACAAGAAAGTTGACCTACTTTCATACAGACGTATCGCGAAAAACTCAAAGTGAGTAGTGTCAGATAAGCTAATCAATCTTTCACCCACACTGATTTATCAGACGAGATAACGCACAATTAGAGTGGCTATATATGAAAATATTACATTATGCCTGCACTTTTTGTGCTAATTTCAGTATTTTCTCTGGCACAATTAGCAACACTATGGATCAATATATGGACTTGTGTTGCTGGATAGCTAAACCGACATCACTCCTGATTTCACCAATAAAATACGTTTACAAAATACACGACAGGTTTCTCATCCGAATACGGTATTAGCTTCTGCAAATTCAATTAGCTACACACAAAAGCGGAAAACGAAGAAACAAAAATGTTCGTTTGTGCAAACGATTAACCATCGTCCGCTTTTGTGATCTGCCAACGAGTCCGAACGTTGTTACATTATGTCATTTCATCCCGGAGTAATGCTAAATTTCCACCACAATATTCTTCCTGTCGACCATTTTTTAACTCACGACTTCTTGTTTTCTGTTGTATGCATTTCCTGGGTTTCATACATTCAATAATCGTCGGCTTTCGTCATTTGACAATTCTATAATAATCTGCAAATGTTTCGTAAAATCAATAAACATGCCTTTCACTGAGCTCCCGCGCGGAGACCATCATTCCAATAGTGGAGACAGAAAAGTGTGTAAACATTAGATCGATATTAGCGCATTTGAGATAACAGCCCGATTGAGATAATAATACAGATACCATAATAACGTAATAGCAGTTAATATATTATTAAGGAGTTGGAGAAGGACACTGCAAGGTTGCACGAGAAAATTCTTCTCCTTCTTCTTCAGCGTTCCGAGCCATTGAGGTTCTTTGCTGCAGATACAATCCGTCTCCATTCGTCTCTCTGGTTGACCTTCTGTTGCCAGTCGTTGATTCCAAGTGC
>JACEFZ010004650.1:295000-316786 GCA_014155875.1 Cepaea nemoralis
ATTATAACTCATATGCCTGTAAATAACTATAGAAAAGAGTTTATAAATCTGTGAAAACAGTGCAACAATCTATACATAAAATAATAGTGATGTTATTAAAAGTTATGACCCTTGAAATAACTTATCTTATGTTAAGTCCCCTTGATAGAAAGGATAAATATTAGCTGCCCGGCCCGACTTCGCCCAGGCTCTGGCGGGGATCTATCTATGTATCTATGTATGTATGTATGTATGTATGTATGTATGTATGTATGTATGTATGTATGTATGTATGTATGTATGTATGTATGTATGTATGTATCTATCTATCTATCTATCTATCTATCTATCTATCTATCTATCTATCTATCTATCTATCTATCTATCTATCTATCTATCTATGTGGAGCATCTCATTTAATTCATCGTAAAGCGAACGGAAAAAACAAATGCTTCGATTACTTCAAAAGTTCCACTCCGAAAAAAGTACAGAAATAAAATTCTAACGTATCTAAAATAAATCCATTATTTGTAATGAACACTGGTTTTAAAAACATAAAAAGATGTGTTAGAAAATTTTCACTATTTAAATAGATGCATTACTTTTATGATAATTATGAAAATGCCTTAAAGATTGTATCATTATTTATTATAACTCATATGCCTGTAAATAACTATAGACAAAGAGTTTATAAATCTTTGGGGGGGGGGGGGAGAACCCCGCATTTTAACAGTATTTTAACAGGCGTGCTGCGTGTAAGGTATGCATAAAGTATGAACAACACACACAAAATTAACTTAAGAATGTCCTTCCAGACACCATGTGCTCTCTTTCACTAAAATAGAAAATTAGATTTTTAACTAACTATTGCATTTCATCTGAATCTGATAAAGGGCACACACACACACAAACAAATATTGTCTACATATATAGTAGAGGATATTGAAATATGGTACATGGCCAAAAGAAAAAGGGCAACCTCAAACTACTAAACGTAAATGCTGGGTACTTCAAAGGATAGGCTTCTTCTTTTTTTTTAGACCAAAAAAAAAATAACCTGCATTTTAACAGGCGTCCTGCGTGTAAGGTATGCATAAGGTATGCACACCCACAACATTGAATGAAAAATGTGATGTTGACACACACGCGGCCAACTTTTTTTTAAAAACAAATACAAATTTGAGAATATACCCATTTAATTGTGTACTGACCTTCTCTCTGCCAAGCGAACGGAAAAAACAAATGCTTCGATTACTTCAAAAGTTCCACTCCGAAAAAAAGGACAGAAATAAAATTCTAACGTATCTAAAATAAATCCATTATTTTTAATGAACACTGGTTTTAAAAACATAAAAAGATGTGTTAGAAATTTTTCACTATTTAAATAGATGCATTACTTTTATGATAATTATTATGAAAATGCCTTAAAGATTATATCACTATATATTATAACTCATATGCCTGTAAATAACTATAGAAAAGAGTTTATAAATCTGTGAAAACAATGCAACAATCTATACATAAAATAATAGTGATGTTATTAAACGTTATGACCCTTGAAATAACTTTTCTTATGTTAAGTCCCCTTGATAGAAATGATAAATATTAGCTGCCCGGCCCGGCTTCGCCCACGCTCTGGCGGGGATCTATCTATGTATCTATCTATCTATCTATCTATCTATCTATCTATCTATCTATCTATGTGGAGCTTCTCATTTAATTCATCGTCAATCAACTCCTTTAATCTATAGCCAGGGGACGTAACTTAAGATATAACAATGGTACTAAAAGTTATATCCCTTTTTGTCATATATTTTTATATTTTCTTATGTTCAGTCATGCAATTACAAAATTAAATTTTAGGAATGTAATAGCTGATAGCTGATAGATAAAACTATGAAGGTTGGTTGCACAGGAATGAAAGGAAAAAGTGTAGAAATTTCATCTCAATCGGATCGACCGTTCGCGAACGCATAAAGGACGGACATACATACATACATACATACACACATCGATTTTTATAGATATAGATATATATATATCCATCCATCCATCATGTGCCATGCCGGTAAGCGTGGGCGGTCATGTTCTGCCATCTCACTCGATCACCAGAGTCGTGGATCAGCTCCGTGTTTCTGTCTCGACCATGCCACAAGGCCAAGCCATCCAGGTACTTGTTTCTAGGTCTTCCCCTTGGTCTGTTCCCCTCGATCTTACCAGTTGTCACCAAATTCTCCAATCCATTTCTTCTCATAACATGCCCCAAAAATTTTGACTGTCTACGTCTAATTTCTCTAATCAATTTACGATCTTCATTTGTTTCTTGAAAGACTTGTTCATTGGTCTCTCTGGCTGTCCATGGTATTCTTTGCATTTTCCTCAGAAACCACATCTCTACAGCCATCAGATGTTTTTCAGCCTGACTGCTCATTGTCCACGCTTCACATCCATATAAAAGTACAGGTTCAATGTAGCATCTCAACACTCTTTTTCTCGTTTCAATTGACATCTTTTTATTGGTCAATATGTTTTTCATCTTGCTAAAGGCTACTTTTGCCATGGCGATTCTTGTTCTAATCTCTTCAAGGCATCTCCCATCAGATGTTATTACTGTTCCGAGATAATTGTACCTGCTCACTTGTTGAAGAATATTCCCATTTACTTGTGTATTACATTGTGGTATTTCGTCCTTCCTAGTGACGACCATAATCTGTGTCCTTTTACAATTTAATTCTAACCCTAGTTGTTCACTGTGTGTAACAATCGCATCTACTAAATTTTGCAGGTCCTGTTCATTGTCTGCAATCAAGACTGTATCATCTGCATATCTAATGTTATTGATGCATCGTCCCCCAATGTTGATTCCTTCCATATCTTCAATATTTCTGAAAATACTTTCACTGTACAGGGAAAACAGATCTGGAGACATTACACATCCCTGTCTCACACCCCTTTTAATAGGCTGATATTGGCTTACTTCATTATCAACTCTTATGGCAGCTTGTTGTTTCCAATATATGTTTTTTACAAGTCTAAGATCTTTTCCATCAATTTGTAGATCTTCAAGCATCCTTATCATGTTGACATGTCTCACTTTATCAAAAGCCTTTGTGTAGTCAATAAAGCAAAGGTGTAGATCTTTGTTTACTTCTATAGAAGTATATATATATATATATATATATATATATATATATATATATATATATATATATAATATATATATATATATATATATATATATATATATATATATATTATCTTCTTGTTTATGTTGTATTTGTGGATGAGATTCCATGCATGCACAGTGCTTTCTGTGTCGTGGAGGTATGTTAAAGTAATAAAATAAAATGTTTGCATTTCCTTTACAGGACATCGCTGTCAACATCAGCATCTTTCAGCCGATTGTTGATTTCTTGGCAAGATTACGCTCAGTAGTTTGCCATTGCTTTCTGTGCGGCCGGCTCACATACCCCGTAGGTTACCGACGCGATTCGAACCACTGCTGATTCTCACCGTCGATACGTTATTTACGAGAATATACGAGATTACGGAGAAAAGTCGCTAACCTCTAGGCCAGGAAGCCGGCATGTTAAAGTAATAGATACTCTAAAAGTGGGCAGTACACTATCATCATGTGCCATGTCGGTAAGCGTGGGCGATCATGTTTTGCCATGTCACTCGATCACCAGAGTCGTGGATCAGCTCCGTGTTTCTTTCTCGACCATGCCACGTGGCCAAGCCATCCAGGTATTTAATTCTTGGTCTTCCCCCTGGTCTGTTCCCTTAGATCTTGCCAATTCATTTCTTCTCATAACATGCCCAAAAAATTTTGACTGTCTACATCTAATGTCTCTAATCAGTTTACGATCTTCATTTGTTTCTTGAAGGACTTGTTCATTGGTTTTTCTGTCTGTCCATGGTATTCTTTGCATTCTCCTCAAAAACCACATCTCCACAGCCATCAGATGTTTTTTTTTTTTCAGATTGATTGCTCATTGTCGACGCTTCACATCTATGCAAAGGAACAGGCTCTATGTAGCTCCTCAACACTCTTTTTCTCATAGCAATTGACATCTTTTATTGGTCAGTATGTTTTTCATCTCGCAAAAGGCTGTCTCCGCCATGGCGATTCTCTTTCTAATCTCTTCAAGGCATCTCCCATCAGATGTTATGGCTGTTCCGAGATATTTGTACCGATTCACTTGTTCAAGAATATTCCCATTTACTTGTATTTTACATTGTGGTATTTCTTTCTTCTTAGTGACGACCATAATTTGCGTCTTCTTACAATTTAATTCTAACCCAAGTGTTCAGTGTGTGCAACAATTGCATCTACTAAATGTTGCAGATCCTGCTCATTGTCTGCACTCAATATTGCATCACCCGCATATCTAGATGTTATTGTTGTTATGTCCCCCAATGATGATTCCTTTCATATCGTCAACATTTGTGAACATACTTTTACAGCTCAAGGAAAAGAGATCTGGAGACATTACACATCCCTGTCTCGCACCTTTCTTAATAGGCTAATATTGAGCTACTTCATTATCAATCTTTATGGCAGCTTGTTGTTTCCATTATATGTTTTTGTTATGAGTCTAAGATCTTTCCCATCAATTTGCAGATCTGCAAGCAACTCCATCTTGTCGATGTGTCTTACTTTATCGAAAGCCTTTATGTAGTCAATAAAGCAAAGATGTAAGTCTTTGTTTACTTCTATAGAACGTTCAATTAATGTTCTAGGCATATACACAGCATTTACTGTATCCTTGCCTTCTACAAACCCACATTCATCTTCTCCTATTTCAGGCAATACAAGAGTATGATCAAAACTGCCAATGTGGAGCTTATGAAGAGAACGAAGAAAATTTCAATGAATGAGGTGAGGAAAAGACGTTGGTGACGGATGGGACACACAGTGAGAAAACCTGAGGACGGTATAACTAGACACTCTTTTGTCTGGAACCCATAAGGCAAATGAAATAGCTAGAGACCTAACAACACATGGAGAAGAGAAGAACAGACATAGGTGAATAATAATGGTTGGACAAGGATGGCTGGCGTGGGCTAGTAGCGTGCCTATGCCCCAATGGGGGACAAATGGAAGAAGAAGAAGAAGAAGAAGAAGAAGAAGAAGAAGAAGAAGAAGAAGAAGAAGAAGAAGAAGAAGAAGAAGAAGAAAAGAAGAAGAAGAAGAAGAAGAAGAAGAAGAAGAAGAAGAAGAAGAAGAAGAAGAAGAAGAAGAAGAAGAAGAACGAACGAACGAACGAACGAACGAATGAACAACGAACGAACGAACGAACGAACAAAATTTATTTTCGAAAGGTCACAAATTGGCCACGCAGGTCCGTCTTACATTCGACCCAAATAATTTGTGGGGTGGGGAGGAGGTACCTTAGCAGGGCTGATACGATCAAATACAGGCAGTGAAATGCCAAAGAATTCTGAGGCCAGAAAGTGAAATAGGGAAAGTTAAAACAAATACAGAAGAATATTAATTAGTCTGTATCGGAATGAACTTGAATAATAAGTGTCCATGGAAAAAATTTAAAAAAAACATGATTAGAAGCAACAGAGGGGATAGGTTGAGTAAAAGTAAGGCCCACAGCTTAAGGAGTTAGAGTAATACCGGAAGGAGTTAAAATAACAGCTGGAGTGGATAATGTTCAGGTAATACATGTAAGGGTCAGAAATATCTAAAGTAACAGCAAGGATAGAGTGTGTTTAAGTGTAACAATTGTTTGAGTTTAAAATAGCAGCTATAATTCAGGTACAAGGTATCTGGAACAGTGAGGGTAAAGTAACAACTATATGGGAAATATTAAGTTAAAGGATCAGCAGAGATACATTGAGTTGAAGTAGCAACCAAATGGAACATACATAGTTACAGTATCAGCAGATTTTGAGCAAATTAGAAAAATACATGTCTGGAAAACAAGAAGTAAGTAACATCAGGGATATATAAACTGAAGTAAATCGGTTAAAGTAACAACTGTCTGGGACAGACAGAGCTAAGTATCAGCAGGGGTAGAATAATAACGTAACAACTGTCTGGGACAGAAAGAGTTAAGTAACAGTAGGGATAGATTAGGTTAAAGTAACAATTGTCTGGGACAGAAAGAGTTAAGTAACAGCAGGGGTAGATTAATAAAGTAACAACTGTCTGGGACAGAAAGAGTTAAGTAACAGTAGGGATAGATTAGTTTAAAGTAACAACTGTCTGGGACAGAAAGAGTTAAGTAACAGCAGGGATAGATTAATAAAGTAACAACTGCCTGGGACAGAAAGAGTTAAGTAACAGCAGGGATAGATTAATAACGTAACAACTGTCTGGGACAGAAAGAGTTAAGTAACAGTAGAGATAGATTAGGTTAAAGTAACAACTGTCTGGGACAGACAGAGCTAAGTATCAGCAGGGGTAGAATAATAACGTAACAACTGTCCTGGACAGAAAGAGTTAAGTAACAGTAGGGATAGATTAGGTTAAAGTAACAACTGTCTGGGACAGAAAGAGTTAAGTAACAGCAGGGGTAGATTAATAAAGTAACAACTGTCTGGGACAGAAAGAGTTAAGTAACAGCAGGGATAGATTAGGTTAAAGTAACAACTGTCTGGGACAGAAAGAGTTAAGTAACAGCAGGGATAGATTAATAACGTAACAACTGTCTGGGACAGAAAGAGTTAAGTAACAGTAGGGATAGATTAGGTTAAAGTTACAACTGTCTGGGACAGAAAGAGTTAAGTAATAGCAAGCGTAGATTAGCTTAAAGTAACAACTGTCTGGGACAGAAAGGTCAAATAACAGCAGGGATAGATTAGGTTAAAGTAACAAATGTCTGGGGCAGAAAGGGTTAAATAACAGCAGGGATAGATTTGCTTAAAGTAACAACTGTCTGGGACAGAAAGAGTTAAGTTATGGCAGGGATAGATTAGATTAAAGTAACAACTGTCTGGGACAGAAAGAGTTAAGTTGTGGCAAGGATAGATTAGGCTAAAGTAACTACAGGGATAGATGGAGTTAAATTAAGTCCTGTCTGCCTGGAAGGAATGAGAGCAATATATAAAACTTAGTGTGGTAGCTTTGGTAAGTGCGATGGCTTAGAAACGCGGTGCTTTGGGTTCAATTCCCTGTAATTGGCTGGTGCCGCATCATTAAGGCGTGATTTGGCGCGTGATAAGGCAGATGTCATGAAGGCCCTCTGGGAAAATGTAATTAATGCAGAAGAACAGAGGGACTGTCATAGTGTAGAGAGAATTCAGCAACAGGGGATGATCAGAGTGATCCGGTCGACAGTCGTCACTCAGAGGTAAAGCAAGATGGATATATAATCAGATTGCAGCGAGCACTACTAGTATTGGAACTTTTCGCTGGCTGTTGAAGATGAGGACTGAGCGCTTATGGGAATGCCCCGAGTGCAGTGATGTCGGTTCTTGACTCAACTTAACTCAACTTAACTCAGTTCCCTGTAGTGGCGGTGTACTTTGACAAGACAGGACAGATGTTGGATCAATCCAATCCTATCAAATGGTCCATCAGAGACTGTATTGTTTGGTTTTCAAAAGTATTACTTTCATTGCACTCGGGTGCTTTCATTAGTGCCCCAGTTTTCTCCTGTAGATTGCATGAGGAAGTTCTGAACACATTGAATAAAATCCGCAATACGGGTGAGGATGCATGTGTATTTGTGTGTAACAGAATCATTATTTTGTTTTGGGGGAAGGTTTTCTAATGTTTGAGGTGTCGCCTCAAGAACGGCCTATTTGGTAAACAGCATTGTAACCGGGCAGCTGTGCATTAAAAGAAAATAACGGTGATGTGCAATATACTTTAATTATATAAAAGTATAGTACATGGCACTTTTACACACCGAAATGTGCGTTGGGTATATTGTGCTAGAGCCATGTTATTAAAGACCAGCAGCACCTGGTGGGTCATGTAGTCAGTATCACACCAGGACGCTGTAATTCCCAAGATATAACCTGGTACGAATTCTTATCTGGATCGTTCTGGAACCCGCGGATGTCAAAATCCGTCTCTTTGAAGATTTGAACAGATGACCACCGGCAGGCTAGCGTCTAGATGCTATGCTACCGCGGCTATTTTAGTTTTATAAACAGTACCATTGATAAGATGTCTTCCAAGTCTCATCCTCGTCTTCCCTTTACCGCACCTATCCAGCAGTGGCTTACTCCATGTGATATTGGTTCTATCAGTTACATGCACTTATTCATCATCATCAAGTGCCTTGCCAGCTGGCGTATGCGTTCATGGCTCTCCATAGATCTCGGTCTATGGTGTTCTGGATCAACTCTGCTGATGATATTCATCCATGCCACTGTCTCAATCCATCCAGCATCATTTCTCTTGGTCTGCCTCTGCCTCTCTTTCCCTCGATCTTTACAGATGTCACGATGTTATCCAATGCCTCTCTTCTCATCACATGACCGAAGAAAGCTATTTGTCTCTTTCTTATTGTTTTATATAATGTTCTTGTTTTATTAGCCTGTTTCAGACAATCGTTGTTATAGTCTGTTTACTTTTTTCTGCCCCAATATAAAATTCCATATCTCAGTAACCAACTGAGGGATGATGATGAGATTTAGCATATAACGTTATCATTATGTCCACCCAACAATAAAAAAAATTTGTTCTGGAGATTGTACAGCAGATTTCAATGTTTGTTCATATGCGGTATATAATTTACGGGTCAGAGATTAAGTCCATAATTTTAAAAGTATTACACCTTCACCAAGACACATCCGCGCTTTTTTTTATTTTTAAATATTGTCTCGTGGTTTCCGTTTTGGCACAAACCGCGCGAAGTTAAATGGGATTGTTCAGAGGTGTGGTCAATGTGGGTCTTTCATGAAACGTGATTATGTAAATAAATATATAAATAAATCTTACCATTAATGTAATATTAATAGCTAATATTTGAATGTGTGAATATTGTTCAATGGGATTGAATGTGATATTTTGTACACTTCAAAGCATCGCTATGAAGTTGTACACATATTTTTGTCAAGAAGCTGATCGCAGGAAACTGTTTCATACTGTTACACATGCAGAAAAAAGAACAGTGCATGCATTGGGTTTGAGTAAATGGTCATTTCGTCGATAGGTGCAAGAATCTGGAATGAAGCCAACACGCGATAAGCAAACGGTAGGTAGAAAGGCAATTGTAGACAACTTTGACAAGGATGTCATAAGGCGAGTTATTATAAAAATGATGGATGCCAAAGAAACAGTGACAGTAAGAAAACTTAGGGTTTGGTTGAGAAAGAACAATAACATAGAGTTATCGAAAACAACTTTGTGGAAAATTATAAGGACATTAGGCTTCAATGTTAGAAAGTACAAGGGAGGTAGAAATATCCTTTGCGAGCAACCGCATTTAGGAGCCATGAGAAGTAGATACCTACTTGAAATAATGGAAATGCGCAAAGAAAATTATGACATAGTGTATTTGGATGAGACGTGGATCAATGCGCACCACACAAGTGTAAAGGAATGGCAATCAGTGGATGGAAAGATAAAGCGTTATGTGCCCTGTAGTAAAGGACAGCGTTTGGTCATAGCCTATGCTGGTAGAACTCATAATGGCTTACTACAGAATGCTGGACTCGTGCTCGTATCAAAGCATACAGACAATAGGGATTATCATAATGAGATGAATGGTAATGTATTTAGAGATTGGCTCGAGAATGCAGTACTTCCATCCCTTGATAGACCGTCTTGTTTAATCATGGACAATGCATCATATCACAATGTTATAGCCCAAGAAAACAAAATACCTACGGCATCGAGCACAAAGGAAGCAATAAAGATATCGCTCCGAAGGGAAAATATACCATTTCCAGAAACATATTTCAAGCTACAGTTGTTGTCCTTTGTAAAACAGGCGAGAAAAAAAAAGCCAGAAATATCAAATCGACAAGTTGATAGAAGAGCATGGCCATAGCTGCTTGAGACTTCCGCCGTAGCATTCTCATTTAAACCCTATAGAACTTGTGTGGGCTAAAATTAAAGGACAGGTGGCAGCTTCCAATACTACATTCAAATTATCTGACGTCAAGATACTAACCCAGTCCGCGATATTAAATAATGATAAAAGTTACTGGAAAAAATGTGAGGACTGTGTGTTGACAGAGGAAGAGGACTACTGGAGAAAGGATGGATTGAATTTTATGCAACCGAGAGCAGTCATCAACCTACTAAAATCGTACGACACAGATTAAGGTCTGAGGAGATCGCAGACCTTAATCCACGTGCACACTTACTGGGATGTTTTGCTCCAACTATTCAGACAAATTGCAGGCCCTAAACATTACAGCATCAGCACAATGTCAATGGCAACAGTTTGTATTCCACAGTGATGAATTTTCAATTCCGGAAGCCCTGTAACAAGCTACGTGGAGGGTCCCAAGTAACTATGTAACAATATTTCAATATTATTCTATAGCCCTGGCTGGGATAGGTCTTTGCTTGCCAACCCTCCTCCGTTTCCCCCGGACTCACTGTCACTCTCTCTTTCGACCTCAGGACCTATTTCCTGCAGGGTCGTTCTGGCTGACACGCATACAACATGACGTTCTTCAACATATTTGTAATTGTAAATTTAATAACTCAATACATAACAGCACAGAAAAAATATCTGGCGATTAACTCATAAACATCTACACACAATCTAGAGAGAAAACTAGTCCATACAATATCAACACAAATATAAATATCCTAGATCATCGTTTTCCATATTGTCCCATGAATTCACCAAAACCTCACAGCAAGTTCCCTGGTCTTTATTTCCCGCATAGGTTGTTCGAACAACAAGGTTCCATCGATCCAGGATTCCAAGTTTCCGTGGCATACACGAATGTAGTGTGTCCAATGATTAGGGAAAGTGCCCTGGGATCACGTGGTACAATTTTGGTGGGGAAATACTCAAGGAGAATAAATAGGATATATGCCCGGGTGTGTCAGTGACTTAGGCGGGATTTAGCCCAGAATGCAAACATACTCGATCCCAGCTCAACGAAAAGCCTGCCGAGGTGTTCTGAAAGTATTCGTTCGGGCCCGCCGTGGTTCTATCTGGTATAGCCCAACAGCAGCAGGGACTTCCTAGTAAACATAATGTTCTATGTCGATGCTCTGTCGAAACTTCCGGCTATATTCGCCGTCAAAAGAAGGATCCTTTCATTCCCCAGCAGTAGGATGCGGCACTTTATCTGTAAAATTCTTTAAAACTTCAATACATTGTGCCGACAACAACCGACAAGGTTGACAACGGACATTTCACGCCAACCATTACCCTAGGTCATATTTGGTGCAAGGCATGCCATTGGGTTTTCCCGAAGAACAGATAGATTACAAAGTATTCGTGTCAAATGCTCGGGTTATGAAAGTAACCCAGAGAATTCCACTCCGAAGGAATTGAGCGGATAGGTATGAGGACATGGGCCACTGGGGTTTCGCTACATAGGCCCCCTCTTAAGAAAGTCGAACCCTACGAACTTTCAACTGCCAGAGGTTCTGTTCGAATTACCTCCCCCTCACCTTCGACCATAGGATGCCGTGACATAAAATCCGCTCCCACATTCTCCCTTCCGGGGATGTATTCGACCGTGAACTGATACGGTTGTAAGAGCAATGACCATCTCATTAACCTTGCGTTCAGTTTCTTGGAAGTTGCCAAGAACGTCAGAGGTTGATGGTCGGACTGCACTTTGAACGGTACTCCATACAGATAAGGTTGAAATTTCTGTACCGCCCACACTAGAGCCAAACATTCCCGTTCGACGGTGGAGTAATTCCGTTCCGCGGGTAACAGTTTTCTACTGGCATATGCCACCGGACATAGCACAGTAGGATCCTCTCGCCCTTCCTGCAACAGAGTTGCTCCAATCCCTATGTTACTCGCGTCGGTTCTTAGAACAAACGTTTTCTCCAAATTTGGGAGTTGCAGGACTGGCCTATCCACCAAAGCCTGTTTCAGCTTCCCATAAGCCTCTTCACAGCTCGGGGTCCAGACTATAGGATCTGGCGATCCTTTCTTCAGGGTTTCGGTTAACGGTGCCCCAATTTCGTTGAACTTCGGAATAAATTTCTGGTAAAACCCACACAGAGACAAGAAAGACCTAACATCCTTTTTGGATTTAGGACGGGGTGCGAGTCTGACCTTCTCTACATTCTTTTCTTCCGGTACCAAACCCCCCGGGGTAATAGTATGTCCCAGAAATTCTAAGGAGTGATAGCCAATCATGCATTTGGCTGGACGGGCAGTTAACCCCTCCTCTTTCAATCTTATGAAGATCTGTTCCAAGGATTTCAGGCGATCTTTCAGATTGTCAGACGCGATGAGAATATCATCCATAAACGAGACGACAGAGGGATCCCTTAAAGGGTCTAATAACTTTCTCATCATGCGTGTGAACACACTGGGCGCATTGCTCAGCCCAAAAGGCATCACCTTAAATTCGTAATGGCCGCTCGGAGTACTGAAAGCGAGCAAGGGCCGAACCTCAGGCTTCACAGGGATCTGATAATATCCCCGGCTTAAATCGATTTTTGAAAAGTACTTTGCCCTATTTAATCTGGCAAACAGTTGATTTGTGTTTGGTAACGGCTCCACTTGGAATGTCGTACAACTGTTTAAATGCCTGTAATCAATACATAAGCGGTGCTCCCCGCTTGGCTTCCTCAACAAGACAACCCCGGCATTATAAGGAGAAGTCGAAGGAGTTATGATGTCATCATCCAGAAGCTTCTGGATTTCGGCTTCCAGGGCCTTCTCTTTCGCAAAGGGCACTGGATATATTTTTTGGCGAATGGGGTCTTGGGTAGTCAGAGTCATATCAAACTCGACCAACCCTGTCCGCCCTGGACGATCGGTAAGAATCTGTTGATGGGACTCCAACAAACGGATGACCAGTTCTGTTTCTTCAGTCGACAGATCAGGATTTATATGTACATCCTTATAGGTTTCCCCAGGTTGTAAAGGATACTCCCTATCCGCGTCTTCGCCCGATTCAGTTTCCATCGCGACCGCCATAGTCATGAGTGGGAGAGAAGTACCATCGGATCGTTCCTCATATTTTTTGAGGAGGTTAATGTGGAAGATTTTAGATTTCCCCCTGATCCGGATAGCATAATTGGTACGGGACACAACCCTTTCCACCGGGAAAGGCCCCTGCCAACCAATCTCGAGTTTATTGGAACCTACTGGAAGTAACAACAGAACCCGATCCCCCACTTTAAGAGACCTATCTTTCGTCCTTCTATTGTAGTAGGCCGCGTGTCTCTTTCTGGCCGCCCTCAGATTCTGAGCTGCCAAAGCCCAACCCGTCTGGAGTTTCTTCTTTAACTCTTCGACGTATTTATATGAGGATACAACTTCTTCGGAAGTTTCTTCCTCTGTCCAACATCTCAATAGGGCTTCTAAGGGACCCTTGATTGGCCTCCCGAATAGTAGAGTGGCTGGTGGCAACCCGGTCGACCCATGGGGAACCTCCCGATAGGCGAACAAGGCGGCTGGGATATACTCATCCCATCTGTCTGGTTTCTCTTGAGCCAGCTTCCGAAGCATGGTCATCAATGTACCATTAAACCTCTCTACTTGCCCATTAGACTGAGGGTGGTACGGGCTTGTGTGAATGTGGTTAGTCTGGAAGATACGAAAGACTTCTTCCATCAGCTTACCACAGAACTGAGACCCATTGTCCGTTAGGATCTGGTTGGGAAATCCCAACCGAGTAAAGGTCTCCATCAGTGCATCAGCCACTCGCTTAGAGTCGATTGTGGCCAAAGGTATCGCCTCACCCCACATGGAACAGCAATCCACCATCGTGAGAATGTACTTATTCCTCTTCCTAGTCCGAGGAAGAGGACCAACAAGATCGATGGCAACTCTCTCGAAAGGAGCGTTCATAATGGGCATGTCACCCAAGACTACCGGAGCCGTCCAGTGTTTTGGTGCCACACGCTGACACTCTGGGCACGACTTGACGTACCTACGCACGTCTCCAGTCATCCCTGGCCAGTAGTAATGGCAGGAAATGCGCTGGAGAGTTGCCCCGACACCCATATGTCCACTGAAAGAAATGGTGTGTCCCATATGAAGAAGCTGTTCCCGATAAGCCTTAGGAACTACCAGCTGTCCATGCTGGCGTTCCTCCACTCCGGCTCTCCGGTACAGTAACCGATTCTTCATATAATACTGACCCCGTCTTGGTGGGTCAGAACTTTTTGGCAACTGGTTGAAGCAAGGTTGCAAAGTAGCATCCTGGCTTTGAGCAGCTCGTAACTCCCCAGGCAAGGGATTCACGATCAAGGCTGGCGTCTGCTCATCCTCCGATTGAGATCTGGTTTGCATCGCCCCTACGTACATGGGTTCGGTTGGAATCCCTAGAAAGACGTAGCGACAACCCAAGATCATTGGGAAGATAGGATCGAGCAGAACGGCTGCCTGTATAGTGCCGGTAACATATTTTGATTTGATGTCCACCTTCGCAATTGGAAGAGACATCGCCACCGCACTCTTTGTCGCCGTTTGAATCTCAATAGATTCCCCGGTTAACTGCTCTGGGCTCACTAAGTGTGATGAAATTACAGCCTCAAACTGCAGACCTGTGTCATAGAGACACTCAACTGGTTGTCCGTTCACAAGTATCGTTTCTACTACTGGTGGTTTCTCTGAATCTTTGTTCTCAAGACCCCTCCCTTCTACCTCCTTGTTAGACCCTTCCCCGGTTTCTACAAGACAGGCAGCATAGTGAGAGTTTTTCTGTTTGCGCCGGCAATCGGCCGTATTGTGTGTGGGAGATTTGCAGTAGGCGCACCACTTTTCACTCCACTTTCTTTTAGGAGATCCAGGTGGACTCTTACCAGAGGGTTTCTTAATTGGAACTTTATCGAAAGGATCCTCCTTCTTGGTGTGAGCTGTTTTAGGGTTCTTCTTCTTTACAGACCATGTGTCTGGTGGTCGGGGATTGGGTTGTGACAGTTCCCCATTATCCCCATGAGCTAGCACATACCTTTCCGCCAATGTGTTGACTATGTCTAACCTTTCTGCCCCATTTTCAAGCAAGAAGGTTTGCAATGGCTTAGGCATCATTCTCTTCATTTGGTCCACGACCACTAATTCTTCTAAACTTTCATAGTCGTTAGCAAATCCAGCCAATGACATCCACTTCAAAAGGTAAGACTTAAGTCTAACGCTGTAGGCTGCGAACATCTCTCCTGGCTCTCTCTTGGACTTTCTGAACTGCTGACGGTATGTATGGGCTGTCATCTGGAACCTTTTCAATAATGCTTTTTCCAGAGCCTCATAGTCATTCTCCATACCAGGTGGCAACCTTGAATAGACCTCGTACGCGGTCCCCCTCAGGCCCTGCGAGAGTTTCAAGTTCCATTTCCCACGTTCCAGTCCCATAGCCAAAGCCATCGACTGGAATTTTTGAAGATACTGGTCGATCTTCTCTTTGTGTTCATCGAACGGGAGCAAAGGGAACTTCATTGCCTGGTATGGACCGCCACTAGGAGTTGTTGAGTCAGGTAGAACTGTGCCTCCCACTGCACCCTCGCTTTCCTTGGCAGTTTTAGCTCTAAGCTCCAACTCCCTCATGCGGAACTCATGGTCTCTGACGGCCTGTTCTGCTTCCCTTTTCTTAGTTTCGCTCTCAGCTTCCATTTTCTTAGCTTCGCGGTCAGCTTCTATTTTCTTAGCTTCGCGGTCAGCTTCTATTTTCTTAGCTTCACGCTCGATCTCAAATTTCCTAGCTTCGCGCTCAGCCTGTCTGAAGTCTCTTTCAACTTCCTGAACATATTTTTGTAACTCTACACCATCGTAGCCCATCTCTCGACCTTTAGCCTGTACTTCGGCAACATTAAATTTAGCGGATGCCATCTTACATTCAGAGGGTAAGGGAAGAGATAATTGTATATTAAATTTCAATCTCTAGTACACAACTGGTTATTTTACCTGACCACACCACGTCGTATGTCGGTCAGTCTGTGTCAGGAAGAGTATAGACAATAGCCAGGTACGGTAGGCAGAACCTATTGATAGTAGACAAGAATATCTGTCCCCTATCACTATATCAGCCAGACCTCCACCAGGATTTCAAATATCCCGCGACGTGCCCCCAGAAATTGTAACAAGCTACGTGGAGGGTCCCAAGTAACTATGTAACAATATTTCAATATTATTCTATAGCCCTGGCTGGGATAGGTCTTTGCTTGCCAAGCCTCCTCCGTTTCCCCCGGACTCACTGTCACTCTCTCTTTCGACCTCAGGACCTATTTCCTGCAGGGTCGTTCTGGCTGACACGCATACAACATGACGTTCTTCAACATATTTGTAATTGTAAATTTAATAACTCAATACATAACAGCACAGAAAAAATATCTGGCGATTAACTCATAAACATCTACACACAATCTAGAGAGAAAACTAGTCCATACAATATCAACACAAATATAAATATCCTAGATCATCGTTTTCCATATTGTCCCATGAATTCACCACCACCTCACAGCAAGTTCCCTGGTCTTTATTTCCCGCGTAGGTTGTTCGAACAACAAGGTTCCATCGATCCAGGATTCCAAGTTTCCGTGGCATACACGAATGTAGTGTGTCCAATGATTAGGGAAAGTGCCCTGGGATCACGTGGTACAATTTTGGTGGGGAAATACTCAAGGAGAATAAATAGGATATATGCCCGGGTGTGTCAGTGACTTAGGCGGGATTTAGCCCAGAATGCAAACATACTCGATCCCAGCTCAACGAAAAGCCTGCCGAGGTGTTCTGAAAGTATTCGTTCGGGCCCGCCGTGGTTCTATCTGGTATAGCCCAACAGCAGCAGGGACTTCCTAGTAAACATAATGTTCTATGTCGATGCTCTGTCGAAACTTCCGGCTATATTCGCCGTCAAAAGAAGGATCCTTTCATTCCCCAGCAGTAGGATGCGGCACTTTATCTGTAAAATTCTTTAAAACTTCAATACATTGTGCCGACAACAACCGACAAGGTTGACAACGGACATTTCACGCCAACCATTACCCTAGGTCATATTTGGTGCAAGGCGTGCCATTGAGTTTTCCCGAAGAACAGATAGATTACAAAGTATTCGTGTCAAATGCTCGGGTTATGAAAGTAACCCAGAGAATTCCACTCCGAAGGAATTGAGCGGATAGGTATGAGGACATGGGCCACTGGGGTTTCGCTACAAGCCCTTAGCAGTGACAAACAACTGGTATTGAAAAAAAAACACACACACACACACACACACTAAACGCATTGAATACAACAGAAGAGTAATATAGCGGTGGAAACTGACATATTGTGACATAACAAGAAACGTGAGAGCAAACACGTTGTCAAATTAGGGGACAACACACGTGCATACGAATCAATCTATAAACTTCAATGAAAAGAGGACCAACATTTTGGTCGTTAAGAAGAAAGCCCACTACAGAGACATTGACAATTATTTTCATAGTGCAAAACAGGTAATCATGTTCCGTCTCTGAACGGTAAACAGCAGAGTAGACACCGTCTCTGAACGGTAAACAGCAGAGTAGACAATCTTTCACAAAGACTCAAAGCGAGTCTCTCACCCACGTGTACGTGTGAACAAATTACACGGACAACTGAACAGATCTTTAAAAAGTGACACATGATGACTAAATTGCGGTATCATTTCTGGTCACTCCATACGCACATTAACGCACAGCTATTTGGAAGCTTTCACGAACTCAATATAAAAAGCTAAATGCATCCTAGCAACATGAATACTTGTGTACACATTATTAACCAGGAGCTGAAGAAACAAGAAGGAAATGAAAAATAAGGTAAGAAATATATACTTCTACTTTCCTGTCAATTTACACATTATTTACCCCATGCCTCTGTAAATTCTCTGTCTTTACTAATATTACACATTGCACCCCTCTCAGGAGTGTCCGTGGTGAAGTGGTCAAGCCGTCTAACTCGGGCTCCAAAGGTTGTATGTTCGATTCCAGGCAGCGTCCTTCATTTCACGAGTGCATTTTTCGGAGACTCCCGAGGGTCGTCGCTGGAGCTACGGAGTTCGTGCTTTGTGCGACGCTTTCCGCGCTGCGGAAAGAGACTGAGCCATATGGGATAAAAACCCGGTGCAATGCAGTCGACCCTGTCGACTTTTAAGCTACTTTTTTTTTATTGCACCCACTCCCATACGAATCTGGCTACGCCTTGTACTTGTGTCGTTACCCGAAATGACGTGCTTTACTGTAAGACTAGTTTGTTAGCGTGAATTCACTACATTTTCGCCAAAACATCAAAGAAATGTCGCCGCTTTCGATGATTTAAGTTGCTTTTGGACCTATCCTTGGGTGGGAATAATTATAAGACGGCAGGAAAAATTTCATTACGATGCAACAGACAGTTTTCAAAATAATTGATCGTGAATGACGGCAGTCATTTCTGGATAGACTATAATTATTCTGGCAGTCTAAGGATTTCGCAACATTTGTCTCAAGTACAACGTCTCTGTTCCTGCTAATTTCTTCTTAATTTGTTCATTTACATTCTAAGATTCACTGTCATACAGCAAAACTACTTATTGCTTTAATTATTTATACGCCAGGATTCTAATGAAAAGACACAGCGACAAATAAAGACGTCTTAAACAAACAGAGCATATTTGTCTCCTTCTGCAAATACCCAGAGGCGTCAACCTGACTAGACTTAGAGGAGGCAGCGGTGAACTTCAGGCTGTTGACCTCTCCAGAGAGTTTGACTTAAAATTGGGTTAATGTAGGTCACAGTATTTTGTTCTGAATATGTTGGACACTCTTGCAGCAATTGTTCAGTTGCTATGTTGCACTTCTAGGATTTTTAGTTGTTTGGTTGGACACTCTTGCAACAAATGTTTGGTTGTTAGTTCTATAATTGCATTCATTAGTATCCCCTATCTTTAGTTGTATTGAACAACAACTTATTTATGAAGAGGATAAGGTCGGAGCGAGAATTCTAGAAACAACACATGTTGGATAGATTCAGAGACATAGCACCCTGCTGGAAACCCTACTGGAGGGAATAATAGAAGGCAGACGTGCAAGATCAGGGGTGGCCAAACTTTCCAGCAGGCGGGCCAAATTTCAGAAATAATATTTCCTGCCGGGCCACGCATCTATTTGTGTGTGTGTGTGTGTGTGTGTGTGTGTGTGTGTGCGTGCGTGCGTGCGTGCGTGCCTGCGTGCGTGCGTGTGTGTGTGCGTGCGTGCGTGTGTGTGTGTGTGTTAAATTAAAGTAAACAAGCAAGCGTGCTACAGCTTCGACCACATCGTCGTTTCCCGCATGCGGCCCGCGCCTCGTGTTGGCCACCCCTGTGCAAGATGAAGACAGTTTCTACGGATAGTTAAGTTTTTTCTTTTTAAATGGGCTGGAGGATGTTAATTTGACCAAACGGTTAGCTGAGGATGAATGTAGATTCACTATAAAACGATGTCAAATGCAACGAGAAAAAGAGCATTGAAGTGTAACATAGAACCTGCACTTTTGTACGGATGTGAAACGTGGAGAACAAGCAGACAAGCTGAAAAACATCTAATGTCAGTGTAAATGAGGGACATGCAAAGAATATCATGGACAGTTAGAAAATCCAATGAGCAAGTCCTACACCAAGCACTTGAAAACCATAAACTGATTAGAGAAAGTAGACGTAGACAGTCAACAATATTAGACACGTAATGAGAAGAAATAAACTAGAGAATTTGATGACAATTGGCAAGGCACATCATGATGATTATATGCGTCTTTCATTGTGGGGGTGAGAACTGATGATCTGATACCAGCATTTAAGACAGTAAATGTTTGCATGTATGTTAACGTATCTTCCTGGTCGATCCAGCCTAAAAATGGATAATCGGACATTTCCAGGCATATAAAAGCTATAGGCATGGTGCTCAGCCTTGGAATGCCGATTGTTGTACAACTTTGGGGCTGTCACCACATACCTAGTATGCATTAAAAAGCAAAAATGGCCTTCCTTTTTTAAGGGTTGCGTAACAAACCAAGGGTTATGAGTTGACTTAAGTTAGCTAGGGCGGGTGTTAATGTATCTGCTGAATAGAGAAACGTGCGTTTTAAAATATGTCAGTTCTGTCGTTACCAATAAATTTATGTCGTGCTGTTTTATACAAGTTCAAACAAAAACATAATATGTGTTGATCAGAAAAGGTCATCATGATGTCTTGGCAAGATTACCTCAGTAATTTCTGAGCGACCGGCTCAAATACCCCCATAAGTAACCAACGCGAAGCGATCCGTAATCCAGCTACTGAAGAAAAAGTCATAACTAAAACAAATAAATTTAAAATAGGTACATGAAATGTTGGAACGTAAAATGTGATTGGAAAGTGCACAATGTTATAAGTGAAATGGAAAGCATTAAACTGAATATCCTAGACATAAGTGAGATGGAAAGGTTCGGGCAAAATTGTAACCGACAAACACACAATAATGTATTCTGGCGGGGAACCACACGAAAAAGAAGTAGGACTAATATTTTATAAACAAACAGCCAAGTCAATTAATGGTTACTAGTGTATTTCATATGGAGTTATTATGGTCAAAATCAAAGTCAAACCAAGAGATATAAAAATTGTAGAAGCATCCGCACCAACAACAAGCAGTAGTGATGAAGAAATACATTTTTACGATGAAGTAAATATGGTGATGTCTCAAATTAAATAACAAGAAATAAAAATAATACTAGCCGATTTTAATGCAAAAGTAGAAAAGGGGAAAATGGATGATGTAGTGGGGAATTATGGTTTAGTTATACAAAAATGACAAATGAGGGCAACTAATAGAATGGGCAAATATCAATGATTTGATAATTGGAATAACCTGGTTTAAACACCATAAAAGACGCCTTTACGCAAGAAAAAGCCTTGAAAATACTCGATGTAAAGACAATGCTTGATACTGGCTGTAATAGTAATCATGTACAACTATGTGGGCTAATAAAAGTAAGACTGAAAAGAGGTTAAAAAGTGGTTAAGTACATGAGAAGGTAGATAAAAACATTCAAGAACATTACAGGGTGACTCTGAAAAATAGGTACAATGCAATAGGTAAAATACACAGTGTAAACGAACAATGGGAAATGTTAAGGGACTCCATTCATTAAGCGGGCAAAGAAATATTAGCGGAGAGAAGCCAAAAAAGCTAAGAAGAAATGGATGACTGAAGAAATCTTAAAGTTGATGGCCAAAAGAAAACAGAGTAAAACATGTCAAACAAGAATGTGATAAGATAAATAAAGAAATAAGAGACAATTGTGTGAAGTGAATAGAAAATTGGTTAAATGAGCAGTGCAAGAAAACTGAATTAAATTATATTAAAGATACAAAAAATATGCACGGACAAATCAGTGAGCTAACAGGAAGAAAAATAAGAATAAATACAGGGTGTTTAAAATCAAAAACAGGAACATTATTATTGGAGGAGGATGCTATAATGAAGATGTGAAATGAGTATATAAGAGAATTGTATGATGGAGAAGGGAAGAATTAACAGAAGAAAGTAACTCAGGAGGTCCACCTATTTTAAAAGAAGAAGTCGATGACGCTAACAAACATACCAAGAAAGGAAAAACAGCTGGTTCAGATGGAATCACAATAGAAGAATTAGAAGTACTGGGAGAATTTGGAGTAGATGTATTAACCAAAATGTGGTATGATACATTTACAACAGTGGATATCTACTGAGCGATATGCTGAAATTTGTATTTATAGCTATACCAAAATGACCAGGAGCAAGG